>RJWK010002421.1:31784-70443 GCA_004363435.1 Platanista minor | reverse complement strand
GTGCTATGTGGCTGCTTCCCACTAGCTATCTATTCTACGTTTGGTAGGGTATATATGCCCATGCCACTCTTTTACGTTGTCACAGCTTCCCATTTCCCTTCCCCTTCCCCATATCCTCAAGTCCATTCTCTAGTAGGTCTGTGTCTTTATTCCTGTCTTACCCCTAGGTTCTTCATGACATTTTTTTTTCTTAGAATCCATATATACGTGTTAGCATACAGTATTTATCTTGCTCTTTCTGACTTACTTCACTCTGTATGACAGACTCTAGGTCCATACACCTCACTACAAATAACTCAATAACGTTTCTTTTTTTTGGCTGAGTAATATTTCATTGTATATGTGTGCCACATCTTCTTTATCCATTCATCCATTGATGGACACTTAGGTTGCTTCCATCTCCTGGCTATTGTAAATAGAGCTGCAATGAACATTGTGGTACATGACTCTTTTTGAATTATGGTTTTCTTAGGGTATATGCCCAGTAGTGGGATTGCTGGGTCATATGGTAGTTCTATTTGTAGTTTTTTAAGGAACCTCCATACTGTTCTCCATAGTGGCTGTACCCATTCACATTCTCACCAACAGTGTGAAAATGTTCCCTTTTCTCCACACCCTCTCCAGCATTTATTGTTTCTAGATTTTTGATGATGGCCATTCTGACAAGTGTGAGAAGATATCTCATTGTAGTTTTGATTTGCATTTCTCTAATGATTAATGATGTTGAGCATTCTTTCATGTGTTTCTTGGCAATCTGTATATCTTTGTTGGAGAAATGTCTATTTAGGTCTTCTGCCCATTTTTGGATTGGGTTGTTTGTTTTTTTTGTTATTGAGCTGCATGACCTGCTTGTAAATTTGGGAGATTAATCTTTTGTCAGTTGCTTCATTGGAAAATATTTTCTCCCATTCTGAGGGTTGTCTTTTGGTCTTGTTTATGGTTTCCTTTGCTGTGCAAAAGATTTTAAGTTTCATTAGGTCCCATATGTTTATTTTTGTTTTTATTTCCATTCCTCTAGGAGATGGGTCAAAAAGGATCTTGCTGTGATTTATGTCATAGAATGTTCTGCCTATGTTTTCTGCTAGAGTTTGATAGTTTCTGGCCTTACATTTAGGTCTTTAATCCATTTTGAGCTTATTTTTCTGTGTGGTGTTAGGGAGTGTTCTAATCTTATACTTTTACATGTACCTGTCCAGTTTTCCCAGCACCGCTTATTGAAGAGGCTGTCCTTTCTCCACTGTACATTCCTGCATCCTTTATCAAAGAAAAGGTGAACATATGTATGTGGGTTAATGTCTGGGCTTTCTATCCTATTCCATTGATCTATATTGCTGTTTTTGTGCCAGTACCATAATGTCTTGATGACTGTAGCTTTGTAGAATAGTCTGAAGTCAGGCAGCCTGATTCCTCCAGCTCCATTTTACATTCTCAAGATTGCTTTGGCTATTCGGGGTCTTTTGTGTTTTCCATACAAATTGTGAAATTTTTTGTTCTAGTTCTTTGAAAAATGCCAGTGGTAGTTTGATAGGGATTGTATTGAATCTGTAGATTGCTTTGGGTAGTAAAGTCATTTTCACAATGTTGATTCTTCCAATCCAAGAACATGGTATATCTCTCCATCTATTTGTATAATCTTTAATTTCCTTCAACAGTGTCTTATAATTTTCTGCATACAGGTCTTTTGTCCCTTAGATAGGTTTATTCCTAGATATTTTATAATTTTTGTTGCAATGGTAAATGGGAGTGTTTTCTTAATTTCACTTTCATATTTTTCATCATTAGTGCATAGGAATGCCAGAGATTTCTGTGCATTAATTTTGTATCCTGCTACTTTACCAAATTCATTGATTAGCTCTAGTAGTTTTCTGGTAGCATATTTAGGATTCTCTATGTATAGTATCATGTCATCCGCAAACAGTGACAGCTTTACTTCTTCTTTTCCAATTTGGATTCCTTTTATTTCCTTTTCTTTTCGATTGCTGTGGCTAAAACTTCCAAAGCTGCATTGAATAAGAATGGTGAGAGTGGGCAACCTTGTCTTGTTCCTGATCTTAGTGGAAATACTTTCAGTTTTTCACCATTGAGGACGATGTTGGCTGTGAGTTTGTCATATATGGCCTTTATTATGTTGAGGAAATTTCCCTCTATGCCTACTTTCTGCAGGGTTTTTATCATAAATGGTGTTAAATTTTGTCAAAAGCTTTCTCTGCATCTAATGAGAGGATCATATATTTTTTTCTCCTTCAATTTATTAATATGGTGTATCATGTTGATTGATTTGCATATATTGAAGAATCCTTGACTTCCTGGAGTAAACCCCACTTGATCATGGTGTATGATCCTTTTAATGTGCTGTTGGATTCTGTTTACTAGTATTTTGTTGAGGATTTTTGCATCTATGTTCGTCAATGTTATTGGCTTGTAGTATTTTTTCTTTGTCACATCCTTGTCTGGTTTGGGTATCAGGGTGATGGTGGCCTCATAGAGTAAGTTTGGAGGTCCTCCTCCCTCTGCTATATTTTGGAAGAATTTGAGAAGGATAGGTGTTAGCGCTTCTCTAAATGTGTGATAGAATTCACCTGTGAAGCCATCTGGTCCTGGGCTTTTGTTTTTTGGAAGATTTTTAATCACACTTTCGATCTCAGTGCTTGTTATTGGTCTGTTCATATTTTCTATTTCTTCCTGATTCAGTCTTGGCAGGTGGTACATTTCTAAGAATTTGTCCATTTCTTCCAGGTTGTCGATTTTATTGGCATAGAGTTGCTAGTAGTAATCTCTCATGATCCTTTGGATTTCTGCAGTGTCAGTTGTTACTTCTCCTTTTTCCTTTCTAATTTTATTGATTTGAGTCTTCACCCTTTCTTTCTTTTTGAGTCTGGCTAATGGTTTATCAATTTTGTATATCTTCTCAAAGAACAAGCTTTTACTTTTATTGATCTTTGCTATCGTTTCCTTCATTTCTTTTTCATTTATTTCTGATCTGATCTTTATGATTTCTTTCCTTTTGCCACCTTTGGGTTTATTTTGTTCTTCTTTCTCTAATTGCTTTAGGTGCAAGGTTAGGTTGTTTATTCGAGATGTTTCATGTTTCTTAAGGTAGGATTGTATTGCTATAAACTTCCCTCATAGAAATGCTTTTGCTGCATCCCGTAGGTTGTGGGTCATCGTCTCTCCCCTGTCATTTCTTTCTATGTATTTTTTGTTTTCCTCTTTTGATTTCTTCAGTGATCACTTCGTTATTAAGTAGTGTATTGTTTAGCCTCCATGTGTTTGTATTTTTTACAGATCTTTTCCCATAATTGAAATCTAGTCTCATAGCACTGTGGTCTGAAAAGACACTTGATACAATTTCAATTTTCTTAAATTTACCAAGGCTTGATTTTTAACCCATGATATGATCTATCCTGGAGAATGTTCCATGAGCACTTGAGAAAAATGTATTCTGTTGTTTTTGGATGGAATGTCATATAAATATCAATTAAGTCCATCTTGTTTAATATTTCATTTAAAGCTTGAGTTTCCTTATTTATTTTCATTTTGGATGATCTGTCCATTGATGAAAGTGAGGTGTTAAAGTCCCCTACTATGAATGTGTTACTGTCAATTTCCGCTTTTATGGGTGTTAGTATTTGCCTTATGTATTGAGGTGCTCCTATGTTGGGTGCATAAGTATTTACAATTGATATATCTTCTTCTTGGATCAATCCCTTGATTTTTATGTAGTGTCATTCTTTTTCTCTTATAATAGTGTTTATTTTAAAGTCTATTTTGTCTGATATGATAATTGCTACTTTAGCTTTCTTTTGGTTTCCATTTCCATAGAATATCTTTTTCTATCCCCTCACTTTCAGTCTGTATGTGCAACTAGGTCTGCAGTGGGTCTCTTGTAGACAGCATATATATGGGTATTTTTTTTTTTTTTTTCTGGTACATGGGTCTCTCACTGTTGTTGCCTCTCCCGTTGTGGAGCACAGCCTCCAGACACGCAGGCTCAGCGGCCATGGCTCATGGGCCAAGCTGCTCCGCAGCATGTGTGATCTTCCCGAACCGGGACACGAACCCGTGTCCCCTGCATAGACAGGCAGACTCTCAACCACTGCACCACCAGGGAAGCCCAATATGGGTCTTGTTTTTGAATCAATTCAGCCAGTCTGTGTCTTTTGGTGGAAGCATTTAATCCATTTACATTTAAGGTAATTATCGATATGTATGTTCCTATTCCCATTTTTTTAATTTTTTGGGTTTGTTATTGTAGGTCTTTTCCTTCTCTTGTGTGTCTTGCCTACAGAAGTTCCTGTAGCATTTGTTTTAAAGCTGGTTTGGTGGTGCTGAACTCACTCAGCTTTTGCTTGTCTGTAAAGGACTTATTTTCTCCATCTAATCTGAATGAGATCCTTGTTGGGCAGAATAATCTTGGTTGTTGGTTTTTCTCTTTCATCACTTTAAATATGTCCTGCCAGTCCCTTCTGGCTTGCAGAATTTCTGCTGAAAGATCAGTTGTTAACCTTATGGGGATTCCGTTGTGTGTATTTGTTTTTTTGTTTTTGTTTTTGTTTTTGTTTTTCCCTTGCTGCTTTTAATATGTTTTCTTTGTATTTTATTTTTGACAGTTTGATTAACATGTCTCTTAGCATGTTTCTCCTTGGATTTGTCTTGTATGGGACTCTGTGCTTCCTCGACTTGATTAACTCTTTCCTTTCACTTGTTAGGGAAGTTTTCAACTATAATCTCTTTAAATATTTTCTCAGTCCCTTTCCTTTTCTTTTCTTCTTCTGGGACCCCTATAATTCGAGTGTTGGTGCATTTAATATTGTCCCAGATGTCTCTGAGACTGTCCTCAGTACTTTTCATTCTTTTTTCTTTATTCTGCTTTGCAGTAGTTATTTCCAATATTTTATCTTCCAGGTCAGTTATACATTCTTCTGCCTCAGTTATTCTGCTATTGATCCCTTCTAGAGTATTTTTAATTTCACTTATTGTGTTGTTCATCATTGCTTGTTTCCTCTTTTGTTCTTCTAGGTCCTTGTTAAATGTTTCTTGCATTTTCTCTATTCTATTTCCAAGATTTTTGATCATCTTTACTATCATTATTCTGAATTCTCTTTCAGGTAGACTGCCTATTTCCTCTTCATTTGTTAAGTCTGGTGGATTTTAATCCTGCTCCTTCATATACTGTGTGTTTTTCTGTCTTTTCATTTTGCTTGTCTTACTATGTTTGGGGTCTCCTTTTTGCAGGCTGAAGGTTCGTATTTCCCGTTGTGTTTGGTGTATGTCCCCAGTGGCTGAAGTTGTTTCAGTGTGTTGTGTAGGCTTCCTGATTGAGGGGACTAGTGCCTGTGTTCTGTTAGATGAGGCTGGATCTTGTCTTTCTGGTTGGCAGGTCCACGTCTGATGGTGTGTTTTGGGGTGTCTGTGGCCTTATTATGATTTTAGGCAGCCTCTCTGCTGATGGGTGGTTTTGTGCTGCTGTCTTGCTAGTTGTTTGGCATAGGATGTCCAGCACTGTAGATTGCTGTCCATTGAGTGAAGCTGGGTGTTGGTGTTGAGATGGAGATCTCTGGGAGATTTTCACTCTTTGATATTACATGGAGCTGGGATGTCTCTTGTGGACCAATGTCCTGAAGTTGGCTCTCGCACCTCAGAGGCACAGCACTGACTGCTGGCTGCCGCACCAGGAGCCTTTCATCCACATGGCTCAGAACAAAAGGGAGAAATATTAGAAAGAAAGAGGATAAAATAAAATAAAGTAAGATAAAATAAAATAAAGTTATTAAAATAAAAAAATACAAATTAATTCTTAAGAAAAAAATTTTTTTAAAGTAACAACAACAACAAAAAAAGGACAGAGAGAACCCTAGGACAAATGGTGAAAGCAAAGCTATACAGACAAAATCTCACACAGAAGGATACATATACACACGCACGAAAAGAGGAAAAGGGGTAAAAATAATAAATCTTACTCTCAAAATCCACCTCCTCAATTTGGGATGATTTGTTGTCTATTCAGGTATTCCTCCAATGCAGGGCACATCAAGTTGATTGTGGAGATTCATTCTGCTGCTTCTTAGGCTTCTGGGAGAAATTTCCCTTTCTCATTTTTGTTAGCACAGCACCTGAGGCTCAGCATTGGATTTGGCTCCGCCTCTGCATATAGGTCACTGGAGGGCATCTGTTCTTCACTTAGACAGGACGGGTTTAAAGGAGTAGCTGATTCAGGGGCTTGGCTCACTCAGACCAGGGGGAGGGAGGGGCATGTAGTGCAGGGTGAACCTGTGATGGCAGAGGCTAGCGGGACGTTGCACCAGCCTGAGGCACACAGTGAGTTCTCCTGGGGAAGTTGTCCCTGGATCCCAGGACCCGAGCAGTGGTGGGCTGCACAGTCTCCCTGAAAGGGAGGTGTGGATAGTGACCTGTGCTCACACACAGGCTTCTTGGTGGTGGCAGCAGCAGCCTTAACGTCTCATTCCCGTCTCTGGTGTCTGCACTATTAGCCATGGTTTGCACCATGACTTATCTCTGAGTCTTATTTTTCTGCCATCTTCCCCTTCTCCCCCCCTGCTTTTACCATTTGTCCTAGGTTTCTGTCTGTCTTTTTAAATTTTTTTCTTTTTCTTTTAGTATAGTTTTTAGTGCTTGTTATCATTGGTGTATTTGTTTTTTGGCTTGATTGCTCTCTTCTTTCTTTTATTACTTTTTAATTTTATTTTTAATAATTAAAAATATTTATTTAATAAAATTTATTTTATTTTATTTATTTCCTTACTTCTCCCTTTTCTTCTGAGTCATTTGGCTGACAGGGTATTGGTGCTCTGTCTGGGTGTCAGGCCTGTGCCTCAGAGGAGGAAGAGCCAACTTCTGGACATTGGTCCACCAGAAACCTGGCTCCATGAAATATCAAACGGTGAAAACTCTCCCAGAGATCTCATCCTCAACCCTAAGACCCAGCTCCAATCAACGACTAGCAAGCTACACTGTTGGACACTCTATGTCAAAAAAACTAGGAAGACAGGAACACAACCCCACCCATTAGCAGAGAGGATGCCTAAAATATTAATGAGGTCACAGACACCACAAAACACAACACCAGCCACAGTCCTGCCCACCAGAAAGACAGGCTCCAGCCTCATCCACTACAACATAGGCACCAGTCCCCTCCACCAGGAAGCCAACACAACTCACTGAACCAAACTTAGCCACTGGGGGCAGACAGCAGAAACAACAGGAACTATGAACCTGAAGTCTATGAAAAGGAGACCCCAAAAACTGGAAGTTAAGCAAAATGAGAAGACAGAGAAACACACAGCAGATGAAGGAACAGAGAAAAACTCTTCAGACCAAACAAATGAAGAGGAAATAAGCAGTCTACCTGAAAAAGAATTCAGAGTAATGATAGTAAAAGTGATCCAAAATCTTGGAAATAGAATGGAGTAAATAAAAGAAACATTTAACAAGGATTTAGAAGGACTAAAGAGCAAACAAACAATGATGAACAACATAATAAATAAATTAAAAATTCTCTAGAAACAATCAATAGTAGAATAACAGAGGCAGAAGAACGGATAAGTACCTGGAAGATAAAATAGTGGAAATAAATACCACAGAGAAGAATAAAGAAAAAAAAATGAAAAGAATTGAGGACAGTCTCAGAGACCTCTGGGACAACATTCAGAGCACCAACAGTCAAATTATAGTGCTCCCACAAGAGGAAGAGAAAGGAAAGGGAATGAGAAAATATTTGAGGAGACTATAGTTGAAAACTTCCGTAATATGAAAAGGAAATTTTCAATCAAGTCCAGGAAGCACAGAGAGTTCCATACAGGATAAATGCAAGGAGAATCATGCCAAGACACATATTAATGAAACTACCAAAAATTAAAAAATATATATATATATATTAAAAAGAGCAAAGGAAAAAAACAAATAACATAAAAGGGAATCCCCATAAGGTTAACAGCTGATTTTTCAGCACAAACTCTGCAAGCCAGAAGGGAGTAGCAGGACATATTTAAAGTGATGAAAGGGAAAAACGTACAACCAAGATTACTCTGCTCAGCAAGGATTTCATTCAGATTTGATGGAGAAATTAAAATTTTACAGGCAAGCAAACGCTAAGAGAATTCAGCACCACCAAAGCAGCTTTACAACAAATGCTAAAGAAACCTCTCTAGGCAGAAACACAAGAGAAGGAAAAGAACTACAATAACAAACACAAAACAATTAAAATAGTAATAGGAACATGCATATCTATAACGACCTTAATTGTAAATGGATTACATGCTCCCACCAAAAGACGTAGACTGGCTGAACAAATACAAAAACAAGACCTACACATATGCTGCCTACAAGAGACTCACTTCAGACCTAGGGACACATACAGACTGAAAGTGAGGGGATGGAAAGACATTCCATGCAAATGGAAATTAAAAGCAAGCTGTAGTAGAAATTGTCATATCAGACAAAATAGACTTTAAAATAAAGACTTTTACAAGAGACAAAGAAGGATCAATCCAAGAAGAAGATATAACAATTGTAAATACTTATGCACCTAACATAGGAACACCTCAAAACATAAGGCAAATGCCAGCAGCCATAAAAGGGGAAATTGACAGTAACACAATCATAGTAGGGGACTTTAACACTCTACTTTCACCAATGGACGGATCATCCAAAATGAAAATAAATAAGGAAACACAAGCTTTAAATGATACATTAAACAAGATGGACTTAATTGATATTTATAGGACCTTCTATCCAAAAACAACAGAATACACATTTTTCTCAAGTGCTCATGGAACATTCTTAAGGATAGATCATATCTTGGGTCATAAATCAAGCCTCGGTAAATTTAAGAAAATTGAAATTTTATCAAGTATCTTTTTTGACCACAACACTATGAGACTAGATATCAATTACAGGAAAACATCTGTAAAAAAAACCAAACAAACACATAAAGGCTAAATAATACACTACTAAATAACCAAGAGATTACTGAAGAAATCAAAGAGGAAATAAAAAAATACCTAGAACCAAATGACAAAGAAAACATGATGACCTAAAACGTATGAGATTCAGCAAAAGCTGATCTAAGATGGAAGTTTACAGCAATACAATCCTCCCTCAAAAAACAAGAAATATCTCAAATAAACAGCCCAAACTTACACCTAAGGCAATTAGAGAATGAAGAACAAAAAAACCCCAGCAAAGTTAGTGGAAGGAAATAAATCATAAAATCAGATCAGAAATAAATAGAAAGAAATGAAGGAAACAACAGCAAAGATCAAAATAAATTAAAAGTTTGTTCTTTGAGAAGATAAACAAAATTGATAAACCATTAGCCAGACTCATCAACAAAAAATGGCAAAAGACTCATATCAATAGAATTAGAAATGAAAAAGGAGGAGTAACAACTGACATTGCAGAAATACAAAGGATCCTGAGAAATTACTACAAGCAACTCTATGCCAATAAATTGGACAACCTGGAAGATATTGACAAATTCTGAGACAAGCACAACCTTCTGAGACTGTACCAGGAAGAAATAGAAAGTATAACAGACCAATCATAAGCACTGAAATTGAGACTGTGATTAAAAATCTTTCAACAAGTGATTCCCTGGTGGTGCAGTGGTTGAGAGTCTGCCTGCCAATGCAGGGGACATGGGATCGTGCCCCGGTCCAGGAAGATCCTACATGCAGCAGATCAGCTGGGCCCGTGAGCTGGGGCCACTAAGCCTGCGTGTCTGGAGCCTGTGCTCTGCAACGGGAGAGGCCACAACAGTGAGAGGCCCGTGTACTGAAAAAAAAAAAAAAAAATCTTCCAACAAACCAAATCCCAGGACTGGATGGCTTCACAAGAAAATTCTACCAAATATTTAGAGAAGAGCTAACACCTATCCTTCTCAAACTCTTCCAAAGTATACCAGAGGTTGGAACACTCCCATACTCATTCTTCAAGACCACCATTACCCTGATACCAAAACGAGACAAAGGTGTCACAAAGAAAGAAAACTACAGGACAATATCATTGATGAACATAAATGCAAAAATCCTCAACAAATTACTAGCAAACAGAATCCAGCAGCAAATAAAGGATCATACACCATGATCAAGTTGGGTTTCTCCCAGTAATGCAAGGATTCTGCAATATACACCAATGAATCAATGTGATAAACTATATTAACAAAGTGAAATAGAAAAACAATATGATCATCTCAATAGATTCAGAAAAACCTTTCAACAACTTCAACAGCCACTTATGAGAAAAACCCTCCAGAAAGTAGGCATAGAGGGAACTTACCTCAGTATAATAAAGGCCATATATGACAAACCCAGAGCCAACATCATTCTTAGTGGTGAAAAACTGAAATGATTCTTTTAAGATCAGGAAAAAAACAAGGTTGTCCACTCTCACCACTATTATTCAACAAATTTTTGCAAGTTTTAGCAACAGCAATCAGAAAAGGAAAAGAAATTTAAAAATCCCAATTGGAAAAGAAGAAGTAAAGCTGTCACTGTTTGCAGATAACATGATACTATACATAGAGAATCCTAAAGATGCCACGAGGAGACTACTAGAGCTAATCAATTAATTTGGTAAATCTGCAGGATACAACATTAATGCATAGAAATGTCTTGAATTCCTACACACTAATGATCAATAATCTGAAAGAGAAATTAAGGAAACACTTCCATTTACCATTGCAATAAAAATAATAAAATACCTTGGAAAAAACTACCTAAGGAGGCAAAAGACCTGTATGCATAAAATTATAAGACACTGATGAAAGAAATTAAAGATGATACAAATAAATGGAGGGATATACAATGTTTTTGAATTGGAAGAATCAACATTGTGAAAATGACTCTACTACCCAAAGCAATCTACAGGTTCAATGCAATCCCTATCAAACTACCAATGGAATTTTTCAGAAACTAGAACAAAAAATTTCACAATTTGTATGAAAACACAAAAGACCCTGAATAGCCAAAGCGATCTTGAGAAAGAAATCCAGAGCTGGAGGAATCAGCCTCCTGAACTTCAGACTACACTACAAAGCTACAGTAATCAAGAAAGTATGGTACTGGCACAAAAACAGAAATATAGATCAATGGAACAGGATAGAAAGCCCAGAGATAAACCCATGAACATATGGTCACCTTATCTTTGATAAAGGAGGCAAGAATATACATTGGAGAAAAGACAGCATCTTCAGTAAATGGGGCTGAGAAAACTGGACAGCTACATGTAAAAGAATGAAATTAGAACACTCCCTAACATCATACACAAAAATAAACTCAAAATGGATTAAATACCTAAATCTAAGATCACACACTATAGAACTCTTAGAGGAAAACATAGGCAGAACACTCTATGTCATAAATCACAGAAGATCCTTTTTGATCCACCTCCTAGAGAAATGGAAATTAAAAAATAAATAAACAAATGGGACCTACTGAAAGTTAAAATCTTTTTCACAGCAAAGGAAAACAAAAAAAGATGAAAAAACAATCCTTTGAATGGGAGAAAATATTTCCTGATGAAGGAACTGGCAAAGATAATTCTCCAATTTTACAATCAGCTCATGCAGCTCATTACCAGAAAAACAAACAACTCATTTCAAAAATGGGCAGAAGACCTAAATAGACATTTCTCCAAAGAAGATATACAGATTGCCAACAAACACATGAAAGGATGCTCAACATCACTAATCATTAGAGAAATGTAAATCAAAACTACGAAGAGGTATCACCTCACACCAGTCAGAATGACTATCAAAAAAATGTCTACAAACCATAAGTGCTGGAGAGTGTGTGGAGAAAAGGGAACCCTCTTACACAGTTGGTGGGAATCTAAATTGATACAGTCACTATGGAGGACAATTTGGACGTTCCTTAAAAATCTAAAAATAGAACTACCATACGATCCAGCAATCCCACTACTGAGCATATACCCTGAGATAACCATAATTCAAAACGAGTCATGTACCACAATGTTCATTGCAGCTCTATTTACAATAGCCAGGATATGGAAGCAACCTATGTGTCCATCAACAGATGAATGGATAAAGAAGGTGTGGCACATATATACAATGGAATATTACTCAGCCATAAAAAGAAATGAAATTGAGTTATTTGTAGTGAGGTGGTTGGACCTAGAGTCTGTCATACAGAGTGAAGTAAGTCAGAAAGAGAAAAACAAACACTATATGCTAACACATACATATGGAATCTTAGAAAGAAAAAAAAAAAGTTTCTTAAGAACCTAGGGGCAACACAGAAATAAAGATGCAGACATAGAGAATGGACTTGAGGACACAGGGAGGGGGAATGGTAAGCTGGGATTAAGTGACAAGTGTCATGGACATATATACACTACCAAATGTAAAATAGATAGCTAGTGGGAAGAAGCCACATAGGACAGGGAAATCAGCTCAGTGCTTTGTGACCACCTAGAAGGGTGAGATAGGGAGTGTGGGAGGGAGACACAAGAGGGAGCAGATATGGGGATATATGTATATGTATAGCTGATTCACTTTGTTATAAAGCAGAAACTAACAAAAAAATATTTGGAGACTTGGAAAAATTCTATATGTATTTGAAAAAAAAAAAGAAAGAAAGGAAAGGGAAGGAAAATTTATTCAACTCCTAATCTATGGTGTCCCAGTTTAAACTACCACCATCACTTTCCTTGACTAATGCCAATAACCTCCTAATTGGTCTCCATGCATTCATCTTGGATCCATTTAATCCATTTCCTACTTAGCAGCCACAGTGATCTTCTTAAATTATAATCAAACTATTAACCTGCTCAAAACACTTAAGGCTTTTCACATTTCACTTATAATAAAACCCAAATTTCTTATCATGGTCTGACCAGCCATGCATGATCTGACCTCTATTTCTTCAACTTATCATCAGCTACTCTTCCTTGTTCCATCTATGGTGCAACCATGCTGAACTTCTTTCAGTTTTCTGAATTCCCCATGCTCTTTCTTTCTCCAGGAAGAAAGAAAAATATGTACTACACTTTCTGCTGAAACACTTTTTATCTTGTTCTTCACATAGGTACTTACTTTTACTCATTCTTAATGTCTGAGTGTATATGTTAGGTCTTCAGAAAAGCCACTCTTGTTCTTTCAGCCCTTCACTTCTTTCTTTCATTGTACTTATTAAATTTATACTTAAAAAATTATTTCAGCTTATTTGCATTTTTCTGTCTTTCCCAGTGGAATGTGAGCTCCATAAGGTTGGGAAATACTTATATTTTGTTTTCTGTTGCATTACTATCACCCAGCAGAAGGCCTAACACAGGGTTCAATAAATATTTGTTGAGCAAAGAGATTAAAATTCAGATGGTATTATTTGGTACATTTTTACATTTTATCAATAAAGTCAAGGTCTCTTAAGGGATATTAATAAAACTGAACAAACAATATTTGTAAGTTCTCAACATCCTGAATTTATGAAATTAAAAATTGTCCCTCCAAAGAAATGTTAGTACTCTTTAGAATAAATTAGGATGACTCTCCAAAAATTTGGGTAGTCTTAATAAAGTGTAATGTAACTTTAAGAAGAAATCTACTGATGATGTGCTAAGTATAAATGAAAGTGACTTTCCAGAAATAAAGCTAATATGTAATTTTTGAATTGTACTCTATAGGAACATAAGGCAAATTTTATCTGCATTTCAAAGAATGTTCCTCAATTTCCACATTTACTTCCATTCTTTTATATGCACAGCATACTTATTTCATTTCTTAGAATATAATCTATTGTTTATTTTTTAAATGTTAAAAGTCTTAATAGTGTTATATTCATAAAAAAAAATGGGAACCTATTTGACTAGTTTTCCTTGACTTTGAAATTCTCCATATCTTTCTGCCATTCCTTACTTTTTTTCTTTCTTCTTTACTTTCATCCTTTCTTCCTATTTCCATTCTGGAAATTCTTCATCCTCTTTATATTTTCTAAGGGCCATATCTGTTTAAAGAGAATGGTGGGCATCTTGGTGGATACTGGATTGAAGGAGTAATTAAGAAGTTGCCAAGCATTATTATAATACACACTATCAGAGGACTCCATTTATTCTCCCAAAGGACCTCCTTTAGATATTTCAATATGCCTCACACACTTCATTTTCTTTTCTTGCCTTTTCTCTGATTCACACATCCCTAGATCCTTTGTATCATGGTCACTCTAAATTCATAGAGTTATTTTTACCAACTGAGTCCTCCTGGATCATGTAGTTTGTGCATTCCATTTGGAAAATGTGATCCAGAGCCCTTCGATTGATCAGTTGTTCCCGTAGCTAATTAGGTTAGGTACCAACTTAGAGCCTTTTAGCTTCAGCTATGTCCAGAATCCTGAGCCAGTTGTTTCTCCCTAGTAACAGCTGCAGCAACAAGTACTGAATAAGCTCAGACTGACTTCATTCAAACTCTCAACCCACGTTTATGATTATGACCTTGACTGAACCTGTGTCTTCCATCTGTGGGCTTCAGCTTCAGTGAGGAATGAGATGATGGAGTCATACTTGGCTCCCAAAAGTCTCAAGTCTGACATGTGTTGTATATCCTTTTGTGGATGAGGTTTTGATCAACAGAATATAGTAACCTGAGGGTCAATTCTCCTTCCTCCAACCTAAGGACTTACTGACTTGAAATGATGTAACAGTTACCTGGGTCTTGGAAGACTATCCTGCAAAATGGAACTTTTTTTTTTTTTTTTTTTTTTTTTTGCAGTACGAGGGCCTCTCACTGTTGCGGCCTCTCCTGCGGAGCACAGGCTCCGGACGCGCAGGCTCAGCGGCCATGGGTCACGGGCCCAGCCACTCCGCGGCATGTGGGATCATCCTGGGCCGGGGTACAAACCTGCGTCCCCTGCATCGGCAGGCGGACTCTCAACCACTGCGCCACCAGGGAAGCCCCAAAATGGAACATTTTGACGCTTTATTTGATAAAAAGCAGATCAGCCATATCAGTCACAGCATACTGGCTCTCTCCTTCCCTCATCATTTCACTTTTTCCTCCTCCTGTTTCTTTGGAATTGTTCTCACTCATAATGAAATAACACAATTGATTCATTAATTTCTGTATCAAATTCTACTACCTGGGGAGCTCAGTTAAGACAGAGATTACTTCTATTGGTACATCCATGATCCCATATTCATTCACTAATCACCCTCTCCAACAACTCTGCTTGTGGTCTATGAAAATATGGCAAGAGACACAAAACTCAAATGTCAACAGTGCAACCAAGGAAATTGTTCTTGATCAGGTATTTTATCCTTTTAGTAGACTTGAATATTATGCCAAAATCTGAATGAGGACCTTCAAAGGTAGGCTGTAAATCACCCATAGAATTCTTGTTACAGAGAATGTGTTCTATGTGTTACAATATCTATTGGATGTCTTCTTTTATAAAATCTTCTTAGACTATCCTTACCTATACCAAATAATCTCTCTCTCTTCTGAAGACCTTGTTAGTCCCAAGTTCAACTGTAGGAAGAACTTATACAGTAAAAAAATACATTAAAAATAAATACAGTTATTAATTAATTCATTCAATATAGTTTTTTTTCCTCTTCCTATATAACAGGCAGTCTTCTAGGCATTGAGAATGTAGGGTTGATTGAAATAATCACAGTTTGTATTCTCACTGAAACTGCAGTCTAGTGAAAAGAAGGGTGCTGTACTCCAAAAAAATAAAATTTCTTAAGATCTTCTCAGGTTTAAAGTCCTCACTTCACAGCATTTTAATGTGTACTCTCTTCCTTTCTCCTCCAGTTGTATCTGATGCAGATATTACAAACATATATTTTGCTGGATTATTTAAAAAAATAAAACAAAGAAGCCAAGCAGATCACCATACCTAGAAACATTTGTACAATCCTCAGGGAGAAATGGAATTTTGTCTGATCCATCGCACATTTGGTAAGAGAAAATTAGATTGAATTTATAATTTTTTTTGTACCAGAGGACTAGTTTAAAAATAAAAGTGGATTATAATATGGTATGATACCATGGAGATTGGGACAAAAGGTAAATGTAGTTTAGAACATTTGTACCTATTACCTGATGAAAGGGAGCCCCAAACATCACCAGACAACTTTATATACCTAGACACTGAATGAAAGTTTTGCTTCCATGCAGCTTTCTGTTCTTCTTCCATTAATTAAAAACTTCAAATGCATTAAGGTACATTTCATTCACAAATTAGGTGAGATGTTAAACTAGGGAGATGGCATCTGAGACACTCCAGGTTGTTATACTTGTCACAGTCAATATAAGCCAGACCTCTCACATGTGCTAGAATACTCTACTCATAAAATATGGAAAATCTTCTACCCACACATACCTCCTGATGAGCGTTTTCATGGTGAAATTCAGCCACAGTAAAGACACAGATAACTAATAACACTTATTCAAAATTAAAATATTGGTGTCAGGGAAAGAACACAAGCATAGCACATATTTCTCAGGCATTTCTAATCACTTACTATACTCATGTCTATCCCCTTGAACCAAAGGCCTTCCTTTGTCATAATATAATTGATGTTATTTTTATAATATTATGAAAATGAGAAAGCTGATAAATTAAGCTTTTAAAAAACTCATCTCACTTTATCATTTTATTTAGTGAAATAAATGCATTTCAAAAATTTATATAGCCTTTGAAAGTCCTTAAAATACAAAATGTTTAATATAGTTCTTTCCCCACAAAACAGTGATACTTAAATATTTTTATGTAAAAAATAAAGTAACTGATAAGTGAAACAAAATGGGGACCAACAGACATTATCGCTATAATCATAAATTATTAAAATAATGAACAATATATAGAAAAATGGTATTTTTTTAATCTATGAGTTGTGGTGTTGTGTTTGTGAGTGCACATTTAATCTTAGAAATGCAATCTCAAGTGCTAGGACAGAGAATCAGATTAACTCTATGGATTGCAAATATGAGCTTCGAATGGGGATAAAAATGGAGCTCTTTTAGGTTTGAGAGCATCAATAAATGTGATTTACAATAAATGCATTAAATGATTATTCGTTTCAGGGGGTAACATTAAAGTAGAAAAGTATCATCTAATTTGAAGTAATCAGAAATGTAAATTTAGGAAAAGAGTGAGCCACGGGTCTCTCCAGAATTAGAGATCAGTAGATAAAAGTTCAGCATGTCTTTGACTCTATACAAAATTGAACTCTGGGGCTTCCCTGGTGGCACAGTGGTTGAGAGTCTGTCTGCCGATGCAGGCGACGCGGGTTCGTGCCCCAGTCCGGGAAGATCCCACATGCCGTGGGGCGGCTGGGCCCGTGAGCCATGGCCGCTGAGCCTGCACGTCCGGAGCCTGTGCTCCACAATGGGAGAGGCCATAGCAGTGAGAGGCCCGCGTACCGCAAAACAAAAAAAAACAAACAAAAAAAGCAAAACAAACAAAAAAAATTGAACTCTGGCTTAGATTAAAATAAAGTTTATATTTTTCATACCAAACATACTACAAAGTACAGAGAGGTCACTGTACTTTGAAAAATGAAAACAGGCTGAGTTTCTTGGGATTGTTACAAAGATCAACATGCAGAATCCACCTTTTCCTACTCCAATCTGTCAGATACAGATCAGCATGGGTTTCCAGGATACACAATACAAAAGTGTGCTTAATGCTTAAGCATACATGCCACTAACTGTAGCCTCCTGAGAAATTGAAAACAAACAAAAAGGATTGTTTTTAGAATTATCTACTGTTATGTAGGAAAACTAGACATCTGTGTCCAAAGGAAAGAATAATTCAGTCAATAGGTTATTGAACCAAATGTAAGAAATGGAAATAAAAGAGATTTAGAGCTATGGCAATATTACAAATATAAACAAAGAATTAAAAGAGGGGTCAAACATATTAAGATGATGAGTTCAGCAAGCCCTTAACTCTAGACAAGGATTGAGAAGGATAATTGACTCCCAATTTAGGAATAAACTTTGAGAGCAAATATAAAACTAGGACTCCTATTACCATTCCAATAAAAGACTCAGATTACAAACACTGGATCTGACATAGAGAAATATGAGTTGTCTAAATGATTTGTTCCATTATTTAGAAGAGTAAGATACATTTATTAAGCCAATATTTATTAAGCACTTACTATGTCCTAGGTAGTCTTCTAGGTAATTAAAGACCTATATATTGAAAACTATAAGACACTGATGAGAGAAATTGAAGACACAAAGAAATGAAAAGATATTCTGTGTTCATGGATTGGAAGAATGAATACTGTCAAAATGTTTGTACAACTCAAAGTGATCTATAGAGTCAATGTAATCTCTATCGCAATTCCAGTGTTATTTTTTACAGAAATAGAAAAAAATCTAAAAATCTATATACAGAACCTCAAAAGAGCTCAGATAGCCAAAGTAATCCTGAGAAAGAAGAATGAATCTGGAGGCATCACACTTCCTGACTGTAAAACTTTTACAAAACTGCAGTAATCAGAACAGTAGGACATGGGCATAAACACAAACCTGTGCATATATGTTCAACTAATTTTTGACAAAGAAACCAAGAATATATAATGGTGAAAGAATTTTTTTTCAATAAATGGTGCTGGGAAAACTGGATATTTATATGCAAAATAACTGAATTCCTACCTTACATCATTCACAAAAATAAACTCAAAACGGATTAAAAGTTTGACTCCGAGACCTGAAACTATAAGTCTCCTAGAAGAAAACATAGGAAAGAAAGTCCTTGACACTGGATTGGTCTTGGCAATGCTTTTTTCTTTTCTTTTTTTTTTTTTTTTTTTTTTTTTGGATTTGACACTAAAAGGCAAGGCAACAAAAGCAAGAGGAACAAGTAGAAATACAACAAATTAAGAAGCTTCAGCACAGCAAGGAAACCATCAAGAAAACACAATTTATAGAATGGGAGAAAATATTTGCAGATCACATATCTGATGAGGGATTAATATTCAAAATATACCAGAAATTCATATTGAAGAAGTTCAATAACCAAAAAAATAAATAAATATATAACCCAAGTAAAAATGGGCAAAGGACTTGAATCCATGCTTTTCAAAGAAGATATACGAATGGCCAACAGGTACATAAAACAATATTCAACATCACTAATCATCCGGGAACTGCAAATCTAAATAACAATGAGATATCACCTCTTACCTTTTAGAGTGTCTATTGTCAAAAAGACAAGAAATAACAAATGATAGCAAAGATGTGGAGAAAAGGAAACCCTGTACACTGTAGGTGGGAATGTAAACTGGTAAGTCACTATGGAAAACAGTGTGGATTTTCCTTTAGAAATTAAAAATAGAACTACCATATGGTCCAGCAATACCACTCCTGGGTATACGTACATAGGAATTCACTATCTCAAATAGATATCTGTACTTCATGTTCATTGCAGGATTACTCACAATAGTCAAGGAATGGAAATCACATAAGTGTTTCCACTGACAGATAAATAGATAAAGAAAATGTGGTGTATACAAACAACTGAATATTATTCAGACTTAGAAAAGGAAATCCTGCAACAATATGAACAAACATGGGAGGCAATATGCTAAGTTAAATAAGTCAGAAAGAGAAAAGCAAATGCTGCACTGTATCACTGATGTGTGGAATTTAAAAACAGCAACAAAAAAGTCTAAACATAAAAACAGAGTAATATGGTGGTTTCCTGGGACTGTGTGGGTGAGAGGAATAGGAAGAGGCTGGTAAAAAAGGTACAAATTTCTTTCAGTTACAAGATCAATAAAGATTGATGTGTAACATGGTGACTATGGTTGATAATATATAGGTGATATATTTGATACCATGTTGTACAATTGAAATTTGCTAAAACTTAAATGTTCTCACTAAAAAAAAAAAAAAAAAAAAAAAGAGAGAGAGAGAGAGAGAAAAAGAAGAAAATATGGAAAGTGATGTGTTCATTAACTCAATGGTGGGAATACTTTCCCAAAGTATGCAAATCATCACATTGTATACTTTATATATACTACAATTTTATTTCTCAATAAAGCTGAAGAAAATGAACACAATAAATATGCTACATAGTATATTAGAAGGTAAAGAATGTTAATGCTTCTAAAAAGTATTATACAGTGAGAGTTCACCTTAATTACTCTCTCCCTGTTAGCTACTGTTAACAGCTTTGGTTTCTGAGAAACAAAACAGGGGTAGAGTTTCTAATTCCTTTCCTAGTCAGTCACAAAACCATTTCACCTGGGTCTAAAGCATACTTGGAGGGATTTGGGCAGCCCGACAGAATTACTTCAATCTTTTGGTGATCTCATTTTTATAATGTCTTCTTTACTAGTTTCCTCACTCCCTTATTCTAAACTTTTAAAATTTCTCCAAACCCCAGGGACTCTTTGTTTCTACAATGTGCATTGGTGGGAGCTCAGTGGTGGTTAATTGAGGATGATGGATGAAGAGGAGACAGGGCTGCTTACTATTATCTACTGTCACTGCTGGGTCTTGGAGGAAAGGAAGGCCATGTGGCTGACAGGTTTAAGAAGACCAAGCACACAAGACTCAAACTGGCAGGACCTCAGTGACCTGCCTTCCTATCCAATATCTATTCGTGGCTGGAATAATTAAAACCCAAGAGAGAGCCAGCAGGATGGATAATAGGACTTGGTAATGACCCTCTTTGTTTCAACAAATTCATATAGCAGTTCCTGAATTTTAAAAAGTGTTTGCAAATCGATTTGTTAGCTGATAAAAAGTGAATAGTAATTAGTTTATAATAAAAAGGCCCATTTCCATGCTGGCTGGTGTGATGGGCTGGGGGAGGGATAATAGAATTTGTGAGGTCAAGCTCACTCAGGTAAATCTTCTATTAGACCTCCTCAGCAAAGTTAATAAAGCTAATCTTACCAGAAGGACCAGATCAGAGCTCCAGATTTTACCACTAATGTTCATTGTGGGGCGAAAAGATATTCTCTCCAACCTTTCTTATTTCCTATTCCATAGAGCAACACATTAGGTCACGAATACATCAGTGAAAATTTCTTTGTCCTATCCTTTTCCTTCACAATTAGGATGTCCCAAGGGTTCTACTTTGACCCAGAAACAAGTTTCTAGGATGCTGCAGGGAAATGCAGCCAATAATAATGATAAGAAGTGTTCCAAATGATTTAGTTTTTCTAATTAATCCAGCACTGTAATAATACCTAAATAGATGTTATCCTGCTAAAAGCTCACAATGACCTTTTAAGGTATATGTTATGCCAATTTTAAAGGCTGAAAAAAAATGAGGCCGAACTTGGTCAAATTTCTACAGATAAGTAGTGTGAGAGTCAGGATTTGAACCCAAAGCAGACTGACTCCAAAGTTTGTGCTGATTCTATATTATTGTGCTGTATCTTTGTAATAAAAAAGTGCTTGAATTCTGAGTGAACTTATCTCGAATTATGTAAAACTTAAGAACACATTCGGAATAATAACAGACCCCCATGGGGTTATATCATTTGAATGTTCATAAAAATGCTACAGTGATTTCGAAAGGGTGATTAGCCATGCACTCTGAAGGAAAATCCATACATATTTCATTAAACAATTATCTTAAACATAAGTACATATCATAAATTGTGATTGTAACACAAAAGGGTTGTTCCAGTAAACCACTGGGATCTAGGAAACTGGCAGTGGCTCCTAGGAAGAAAATTCTGTGCCTGACAAAAGTGTTGTGTCCAGGAGATGTGGCAGTGACCAGTGGAATTTATGTTACTCAGCAATACCCATAGAGCTCAGAGAAGGAAGTTGGTACCCAGTCATCATGTGAGAGCATAGCAAAAGTTGCAGTGGTCCCTCTGTGAGCCACATGGTACAGGGAAGCAATGGCAGCAGTGGTTGTGTGGACTTGAAGACACAGAATAACTGAGTGGTAGCTGAGAGGTAGTTTGTGAGCACATGTGAGTACTGTGGTAGCTTCCAGAAGTACCTAGAGTGGTAGTTTTCAAGAATTCAAGGTTCTGACTTCCTAGTAGGTATGGTGGAGAGCCACTGAAAACCTGATACCACTAACGTTATTGCATTTGTCATCACAGTATGGGGAGATCAGGAAAAGACAGATTGCCTACAATTTACTCAGTCAATGACATCAGATTCTTATATCCATGTACAAAAGGCAGCACCAATGAGGAGAATAGGGCACTTAGTTCCCCTCCACACTGTTAAATATTGCCACTTTCATTCTCCTTTTATTCTGTTTTTATTTCTGATTACCCAATTTTGCTCTAAGCTTTTTCTTTTAAAGATATATCATTTTCAATCACTCTGTGATCAACTGCTCCTGGCTGTGGTGATTTGAATATTTCTGCTCTGATTAATTTATAATATAATGTACATCAGGGGGCAGCATTATTTTCAAGTTTGTAGACAGAAGAACAATACTCCCCATATATACCTCCATTTTGGTTTCTCCTCCATGAAGGAAAATATATCTGACATCATCTGAGGAGCACTGGAGAGTCTGTGCTCAGTTCCTCAGACCCCTCATAGGGATTTCTCCTTTAGATAAAATTTGCAATGTGAAATGACTTCATTCATTCATATGGCTCCTTGCCATTGGGACAGAGAATTATCCTCTCCTGTCCTTCCTTTATGACCTTCTAAAATTTCCATTGGGTGAAAGAGTTGCTTGGTTTTCCAAAAAGTTAAAACACCCACACTGTGAATGATAGTTTGACTCTTAAGTGATATTGATGAGAAGGTAGCTCATATTTCTTTTACCTGACAGTTCAGTTTCTGGATCTTTTATTTCAAATTGGTCAACTGGAATGACTGAGCCACAAATCAGTTTGCTTACTGTTAGGGAACACTAAGTTTTTGTTTTGTTCTGTTTTGTTTTTTGGCTGCACTGGTTCTTTGTTGCTGTGCGTGGCTTTCTCTAGTTGTGGCAAGCAGGGGCTACTTTTCATTGGGGTGTGCGGGCTTCTCATTGTCGTGTCTTCTCTTGTCGTGGAGCACAGGCTCTAGGTGCATGGGCTTAGTTGCTCTGTGTCATGTGAGATCTTCGTGGACTAGGGCTCGAACCTGTGTCTCCACCCTGAATTGGCAGGCAGATTCTTAACCACTGCACCACCAGGGAAGCCCAGGGAACATTAAGATTATCTCAAAGTACTCAGTGCAGTGGTAGTCACATGATAGTTTTGAAGTAAATGCCTATTGATAAGCTGACTGGGAAAAAGGCCCTAAAAGAATCCCTGCTGACATGACTTCTTGGTATAACAAGGACAGCATAATAATATTTTATATTCATGGAGCACTTTCAACTAAAACACTTTCTTTTTTTTTTTTTTGCGGTATGTGGGCCTCTCACTGTTGTGGCCTCTCCCATTGCGGAGCGCAGGCTCACGGGCCCAGCCGCTCCGCAGCATGTGGGATCTTCCCGGACCGGGGCACGAACCGGTGTCCCCTGCATTGGCAGGCAGACTCTCAACCACTGTGCCACCAGGGAAGCCCAAAACACCTTCTTAATTATTCACAACTGTGTGTGATATAATAGGACAAGTATCATTAGTCCAATTTCATAGAAAAAGAGAAAAGAATATAAATTTTACCCAGTAAGACAACTGTAACAACACTAGCTTTTTGTCCAAAACAATGCATGGCATGTAGAGTTTGGTTAATTTCAGTTTAAAAAAATATACATTTTCCTTTTATAGACTTTCCTGGTTTGAAAACAAGTCTTAAATCCTAAAAAAAAAAAAAAATGGTAAAGGCTGAAAAAAAAAAAAAAAAAAAAAGGGGGGGGGAGATTACCAGTGAAATCTCCAAAGAAACAGGTAGAAATATTTAATATAGATAATTATGCAAACAAGGTTTTCATATCCTAAATTTTAATAAAATTAGGTTTAACAAAATCTCAAGGGACCAAGCCTTAAGGAGTTTATCAAGATGAGCATTCGACTGAGGAAAATTGAGCTTAAGGCTAAATTGATTTAAGGATGAAAAATGCAGTGCCTATCAGGGATCTATTGGAAAGAGATGGACTTATTTTCAGAAAAAAAAAAATAGAACATCTGTACACATTTGAAAAAGTTCAAGCTTTTTTTTTTTTAAAGCCTGGAGATAAACTGCAACCATGCTAATAAAATGGGCCAGCTTGCAGCACAAGTGAAGAGAGAGGGACAAAAATGTATATCTATTTTCTTCAACATAGGAATATTTTACACAGAGGACTCAAGTGTAAGATAGGAACGTTTTTACTGGATCCAGGTCAAACGTGGTGATGAGGTCAGCTATACTTGTGTGTCTCTTTCTGTGTGGACATGGTTGGAAAAAAGAAGATTGTTTTATATTAGTATTTATTGCTAGAAAATAATTTAAATCTCCTTTCTGAAAGACCCTTGAACCCTTTGAAATTTCATGTAAAATTGGGAATATGTGAAAATTTCTATTTAGCTCTCCAACAGACCACCAAACAGTGGTTTAACTTTGAATGAAAATGTTTGAATGGATCTCTATTAGGATCTTCTAATCTCATATGCAAGATATTAACTCTACATATGATGATTACCTGAATATTACTATCACCATAAAAAATAAATAAAAACTATGTAGACAAGTCATTATCTTGTTACAGTAAACTATTAAATACAAGTCTTATCTCACAGAAAGCTCTTCAATATTTTGCCCATTACCTCCAATATAGAAAAACAACTTCCATATCATGGTATTGCCATGTCCTCTGTGAGGACTAAAAAACAAAAACAAAAACAAAAAATCACCATATTACAATCATTACCAGGCCCCTCCAAAATCACCAAATCAAAGGCCACTGTTTCAGTCCTACTCAATCTGAGACTGATGTCTTTGGATTGAGTTAGGGACATTTTATTTTATTTTAATTAAATAGAATAAGTACTTCTTGAATTCAAAGATGTGTAACCACAGGAAACAAAAATCTCAAAAGAAGAAATAAGACAAAGGCATAGGAAAAGGAATTCAGGTAAATGTCTTTCATTACCATTGTGCGTTAGGGATCTCTATGGAATGGAGGGTTCAGGAATCTTTGACAGCTTTTTGTCGTTGTTTCTAATAATTTCTACAAAAGCTTTCATATATATTCTCTGTGATAGCAAAAATACTCATTAAATATGTTTCCATTTTTTTAATAGTTGGCCTTTGGCAAAATAAACATAATAGTAATAGAGGCTTCCTCTGGCCACAAGATGAAGCTCAAGACTTCTTTCCTCAAAGATTTTTGGGATCAAGGACCACAGCTGGTGGGAGAAGGGTGAGAACTTCCAGCTGGAGCAGTGAAGCTGACAGGGGTTGTCTCCTGCCTGAGAGTAGGCTGATTAGATAGGTTTTGTTCTGGCACTGGGGCCAGTGTTCTTTCCCATTATTTTTTTTTCCCATTAGTATACCTTTCTTTTATTTTTCTTTGTATACCAGTGCAGTGCTGAAATCTAGAGGGCTATGGTCTAATCCACTGTCTACCTCAGAGAATCCTGGGGCACTGGTTAAATTATATATTCTTGCAACCAATCCCACACTTTCTGAATTTGCTATTTTTTAGCTTGAAGTTCTGGAAAATGTATTTTACAAGATACCCCCCCCCTCCACTGCAGTCAGTAAATCCAATTTACAATTAAGTATAAGAACCTCTGACCCTGAGGAAAGACAAATCAGGCAGCTATGCTACGTTTAGGCAAGAGTTTTGTGACTTAATATGGTCTAGTCCAATCCCAAGAGACTACCTAGTTGTTTGGAGTGACATAACCCAGATATTGAAGATTTATTTTACCTCTACTTCAGGTCATTTATCTCCTGAAAATATCAGGAGATATCCCCAGGTCAGATATCTCCTGGGGATTTAATGACTATTACCATAATGAGTCATTGATTGGTCATTAGAGAATCCTTGGGCTTTGCCCCTGAGCCAGTCCAATACAGTTGATCCTGGACCTACCTCTTACTCTCTTTTTTATCTCAGGAGAGATTTGGAGATCAAGGACAATATATTCGAGATTAGCTTATGTTATTCCAGCTGGCTCCACAGGCCCAGTTTCATTCAGCTAATTTGATGATCTTTGATATGTAATCTGCCTTGATAAGAGTCAAAATGCTCCTTAGCATGAAGATGCCGAGTTTAATATTCCTCAAGAAGTAGGATCTAAATCACATTAATGAGATATATGCATTATGCATAGTATTATTTTATGCTTCTGGTGGGAGAAAATGAACACTCACTAAGGTGAACTACACTTGATCTAAGAAAACTAGCTTCCAATGTGGCTGCAGCCATGGCTGATGAAGAAACCAAAGTTGATTTGACTGTTCAATTCCTTCTGTTCATTCACAGGGTCCACTATAGTTCAAATAAAAATTCCAAAATCACTGCAGGATTTGACAAGGAAGCAAGAGCTCATTTTAAGAGAGTAAAACATGGAGTTTTCAAAGGGCTGAGGAAAAAATAAATGAGATAGAAAAAAGAGAGATATCAGGAAAATGAGAGCATCCACAGGGCTATCTTCTTCCTAATGTTTGAAACTGTCAGGATTCCCTTCCTACCCTTTCTCATATAGTTTATGAAACAGATAAGACAAAGGTCTACTCTTCAATCCTCAACCCCATGATATCTACCTGACCTACCATTTAAAAAGCAGCAAGAACATACACTGACATTCAGTGTATTGAGGGTCTGTACAAGAATGGATTCACATCATCTGAAGGCTTCTGATCCATGAATGGTTGTGACCAAGATAGAGCTGAAGGTTTACAGACCCTTCTTTCAGGGTTTCCTGATTGTTAGAAACCATAAATATCAGAAACCATAAGAACAATCTTCACAGTTCTCCTTTCTAATAGAGCAGTGGTTTTGAAATTTTGGACTACCTCAGAATCTCCTGGAAGGCTAGTTAAAACACAGACTGAGGGACATTGTATCCAGAGTTTCTTATTCACTAGGGGTCCAAGAATTTGTATTTCTAAACAAGTTTCCAGCTTCTGCTGTTGCCTGTCTGGGAACTGTACTTTGAGAATTTCTGCAATAGAGTGACTAAGAAGACATCCTGCAGAACAGAAAGCAGAGGTTCTACCACAACTGAGTTCCACATGAATAAGAAACTGAGTCTCAAAGGAATTTTTTTTTTTTAATGTCTGCAGGTCCACACACTGTCTTTAATAATAACTCTAACATTTTAATATTTATGCACTTATTTTATGCTTGGCATTGTTCCAAGGACTTTATTAATATTGTGACCTTCGGGACTTCACTGGTGGTGCAGTGGTTAAGAATCCACCTGCCAATGCAGGGGACACGGGTTCAAGCCCTGGTCCAGGAAGATACCACATGCTGTGGAGCAACTAAGCCCATGCGCTTCAACTAATGAGTCTGTGCTCTAGAGCCTGTGAGCCACTACTACTGAGCCTGCATGCCACAACAACTGAAGTCTGTGCACCTAGAGCCTGTGCTCCACAACAAGAGAAGCCACCACAATGAGAAGTCCGCACACTGCAATGAAGAGTAGCCCCCACTTGCCACAGCTAGAGAAAGCCCGCATGCAACAACAAAGACCCAATGCAGCCAAAAATAAATAAATAAATTTATTTAAAAAAATATATATATATAGTGAACTTTGATCATGATACCTATCAGGTATGTGCTATTATTAAGTATCTGAGGCCCAAAACACTTATCTACCTTTCCCAATGTCACACAGCTACTCAAAGAGAAAACCAGAATACAAACCCAGGTCTCCTTTACTATCACTCATATCTATATTTGAAATGATCATGTCATGATCACTTTCATGAAAACCAAAGTTTCAGCTCTATACATTACAGAGCAACACAAGTTTTAAAACTTGCACAGGATGCTGTAAATGTGATTTCAAAACCAAGCTCTACCACCTTATGCCATGTTACCCCCAAAGTATACATGTCCCTATGAATTTTAGACTCATTAAAGAGTTTACCTAAGCTAATTAACAGAGTGTGCCTTCCTTGGCTCTCTCATAACTGCCCCTACAATATCTACATATTTTCTTGGACAACCCCAGAGCATGAATCACCTTATAAAGATAAGTCTGATTTCTCATGGGCTTCTGCAGCAACTACACTAATTATTGTATCAGTCTCTGCTGATGTTATTTCTTCCAGATGGAATTCTCTCTTCCTTCTTTGTATTCTACAGGCCTTCTATAACTCAATTACTAATTTAAAGCACAGCTATTTTTGTGGAACCTTCTCAGATTGCTTAAACCCATGTGAATCTGTTATTAACCCAACTCATTTGTTTTGGGTTTTTTTGTTGTTTTTCCAAATGTAAATCATCAGTTATGGGTTAAGTTGTGACCACCCAAAAATCCTTAAGTGAAAAGTTTTATGATATGGATGTGTACTGTTTTTAAGAAAGCACATATGAAATGTTCCTGATCCAGTCATAGAATGTTGTTAGAGTGACATGCCACTAGCTGAGTATCTTAGCCTGGATATATGAGTAGGTATTAACCAGGTGACATACCTGGAGAAGTGAAGCATATAGGCAGAGAGAACAGTATATGCAAAGTCCTGGGGTTGACAGAGAACCCTCACTAAGAGCAGGGTGTAGTGTGAGAAGGATTGGTGTGAGGACACGAGTTGAGATGGCCATCCAGTCACTCAATAATGCCTTTAGGGCCTCCCTGGTGGCGCACTGGTTGAGAGTCAGCCTGCCGATGCAGGGGACACGGGTTTGTGCCCCAGTCCAGGAAGATCCCACATGCCGCGGAGCGGCTGGGCCCGTGAGCCATGGCCGCTGAGCCTGAGCGTCCAGAGCCTGTGCTCCGCAACGGGAGAGGCCACAACAGTGAGAGGCCCACGTACCACAAATAAATAAATAAATAAAATAAA
Organism: Platanista minor; assembly: GCA_004363435.1. NCBI lineage: Eukaryota > Metazoa > Chordata > Mammalia > Artiodactyla > Platanistidae > Platanista > Platanista minor. The sequence goes on along the minus strand of RJWK010002421.1, from coordinate 41,582 downwards.
ATAAAATAAATAATGACTTTAATTTCCCAGGGACTGTGCCAGCCTCTGGGTATACATAAATAATTAAATAAATATATAAGACCTAATCTCTGTTCTTCATATTTATAATCTAATAAGAGAGAAACAAATAATTATGGTAGAATGTGGACATTTAATAATCATTCTATCTTATTGCATTTTATTATACGTAAAATGCTATGGAGACTCAGAGGAGACAGGGATAGAAGAAAGTCAGAATCAGGAAAGCTGTCAAGAGAATGTATGACCTTTTTACTTTTTTTAACACCTTTATTGGAGTATAATTGCTTTACAATAGTGTGTTAGTTTCTGCTGTAAAACAAAGTGAATCAACTATACATATACATATATCCCCTTATCTCCTCCCTCTTGCATCTCCCTCTCACCTTCCCTATCCCACCCCTCTAGGTGGACACAAAGCACTGAGCTGATCTCCCTGTGCTATGTGGCTGCTTCCCACTAGCTATCTGTTTTACACTTGGTAACGTATATATGTCTATGCCACTTTCTCACTTTGTTCCAGCTTACCCTTCCCCCTCCACGTGTCCTCAAGTCCATTCTCTATGTCTGAGTCTTTAGAGAATGTATGACCTTTGAACTGATTTTTAAAGGAAGAGAAGGAGGAAGGAGTTCGTGAGAGAAAAAAAGAGGGAAAACATTCTGGGAAATGAGGAAATTATAATATAGGCATGGAAATTACTAAAAGACGTGTAGATTAGCAAGCAATTTCCCAGCACTGGAGCTTGCTGTACAAAAGTGGGCATGCGGGCTTCCCTGCTGGAGCAGTGGTTGAGAGTCCGCCTGCCGATGGAAGGGTCACAGGTTCGTGCCCCGGTCTGGAAAGATCCCACATGCCGTGGAGCGGTTGGGCCCATGAGCCGTGGCCCCTGAGCCTGTGCATCTGCAATGGGAGAGGCCACAACAGTGAGAGGCCCGCTTACCACAAAAAAAAAAAAAAAGTGGGCATGCAGGAAGCTGAACCAAGCAGGTAAACAGTGACCAAGATCATGAAAGTTAGTAAATATTTTTTCCAAATGTTTGGAATTTATCCTTCAAATCATATGAAATTATGGAAGGACTATAAACAGAAGAGTAATATGAATGGATTTGCATTTCAGGAAGATCTTTTTTAATAAAAATGTGCATAATGGAGACAGAAATGTAGTCTGGAAGGGGACATTTCACAACTAATTATAAACTCATTTGCATTATTATTTTTGTTTGTTTGTTTTGCGGTACGCAGGCCTCTCACTGTTGTGGCCTCTCCTGTTGCAGAGCACAGGCTCCAGACGCTCAGACTCAGTGGCCATGGCTCACAGGCCTAGCCGATCCGCGGCATGCGGGATCTTCCCAGACCAGGGCACGAACCCGTGTCCCCTGCAATGGCAGGCGGCCTCTCAACCACTGCTCCACCATGGAAGCCCTCATTTGCATTATTTTTAAAGTAATGTTTTAGTGTCCTCTCTGTTAAGCTTCATGTTAAACTCTCCAAAGACAGCAGATACTGACACTTTTTTTTTTCCTGCAACCAAAGAGCACAAAGTAAGGTACATAGGTTTTCAATAAAATTATACTGATTAAATGTTTGATTAAACTTAATTTTAAGCCTAGACCCCTACTGAATGAAGGAAGATTTCATTCCTACCCTTCAGGAGAGGAGCAGCTGTATTCTTCTCCCTCGAATAAATGTCTTAGCCTGTCCAGAAAGGGGTTATAAGTACATCTGTACAAAGGAGGTGTTGAGAAGTTTAATTAGCCAGAATTTATAATCTTCTTTGAAGCTGAATAGTGTTAATTATGTTTTTCCCACTTTAAGACTCTAAGTCACATGGAACATATCTTAAGAGCTTCTGAGTTAGGAAAGTTTTTACCTTCATGAATTGAGCTAGGTAGCTTTTGTAAACGCATATTCCAGCAAGATTGCCTTAGGGTTGACCAAATAACTCTGTGGAGATGAGAGGTTTACAGGTGAATTTGTAAGAAAACACACTGACTCTGTTGATATCAAACAAACAGGAGCTGTGAAGGAATTGCTCTGTGAAGAGATTTCTGTTCTTCTTGGGATCCCCTGTTGATTACTTCTGCCCTCACTTCAATGGACTCAGTGTCATATCTTCCCATTCAATCTAAACATGGGCCCTCTTAATCCTCCATGTTTAGGCATGGGTGGAAAATGTAACTGATAACTTAATACAGCTAGATCTGGAAGTAATATGCAAGTCAACAACAACAACAACAAATCTTGTGGGAGGCCATTGTGCCTACTCATGGACAGTCTAGATGTAAGAGAGTTTTCTGGCTGTGTCATCAAAGAATGTCTTCAAGTCTGCTTTAAGCCCTCAAATTCATAAGCAACGATCCTAAAACTGAGATTCTAGATTTCCCTCCTTATTTATTAAAGTCCCATTTTCTGCATTTTTGTCTCCATTTTGAGGTCTTGCCTTTTCTTTCAAATGATTTACACTGGGCACATCTGTTTTCTTCAGAAGAAAACTTATTCCCTATGAAAAGGTAAGTGGTATTACCATATGGCTCCAATATACTTTAATTATTTTAAAAATAACATGATAGGATTAATAATTATATAAAAGATATACACAGTGGGTGTTAGATTGCAATGAATATAGTCAATGGGCCAAGCATTTTGAAAAATGCCTAGAGGAACCTTGTGGTTATGTGTGTTCAAAAGCATGTCATCTGAAATTAGTCCTAAATGGAAATTGATGCCTATATATAGAAGACCATACCTTAAAGGAGCCAATACCATGAATGATATTGATGATATCTGCTGATTATCTAGTGTCAGTTATGTTCTAAGTACAGTGCTATGTGCTTTACATGTAACACTTCATTTCACTCTCTTAAAAATCCTATAGAGGGCTTCCCTGGTGGTGCAGTGGTTGAGAGTCCGCCTGCCGATGCAGGGGACGTGGGTTTGTGCCTCGGTCTGGGAAGATCTCACATGCCACGGAGTGGCTGGGCTCGTGAGCCATGGCTGCTGAGCCTGCATGTCCAGAGCCTGTGCTCCACAACGGGAGAGGCCACAACAGTGAGAGGCCTGCGTACCAAAAAAAAACCAAAAACTTATGGAGTAGTTATTATCTACAACTTAAAAATGATTAAATTGAAAATTAAAGTAGTTAAGAAACTTGCTAAAGACCATTCATTCCCTAAGTGGAATCATTGCAATGTGGTTGTTCAAACCAAAATTCCAAACAACTTAACCACTTAGCTGCTACAGTCATGCTTCTCAAACTAGGACAACAAACAGCATGCTAGGGGTAAAAAATGCCACAGATAAACATGGCTTACCAACTTAATTGAATGGTAAGTAGTGGAACTGCATGAAAATTTTATCTAATTTTTCCAGATAAAGCATAGTACTTTAGCCTTATCTTAATTGTGCATGATGCTTCTAACTACGTGCCTCAAAATCTTGTGCATGCCTCTCTGCTGTTACTATAGTTTGATGAAAAATTTGAAGAGTCACACATTCTTCTGCAATACTTACTGAAATTTCCCTCTGGATGTTATTTAGCCAAGCCATTTATTTGCCACCTTTCTGCATTCAAAGTATATTACTGTGATACAGTTAACCATAGGAGGAGGATTTGAGCTGTTGTGACTTCACCATATCCTGGAATTAGGAGCATTAATTAATTAAATTTTATTTCTTCCAATGCCAAATAAAATAGTAGAGAAAGAAAAAGACATGCACACATGCATTCAACACCACATATTCAGTTAAAAATACAAAGGAAAATACCTCAAGAATAGCAATGCATCTAGATACATTTCACTCTTGTAGACACTCATTGAAAGGTAAATAGTAGGACCAAGTATGCTCAAAGACAGAATTAGGTTGTCTCATTTAGTTATCATGGAAATTAGTTTCTTGTTCATCTGGCCAAGGTTTTGTTTTGTTTTGTTTTCTGTTAAGAGGATTGTTCTTGGCCTGAGATGAATATTGGCAAGAATACCCTGGTGGAGTATGGCATGTCCAAATTTTACTGTTATCTTTAGTCTTTAGGTCACATTATCCTATATGAGGGGTTGAGATACCCTACCTTATTGGTTTTAAGTTAATTCTGGTGTTGTGTTTTCCAAGCTTACTCTTTTCTGGTGATAAAACTTACATTAAATTTTTTTGGCTGTCTATAAATTTTATATTTTGGAAAACTTATTTGCTAAAAATTACCTCCAGAGTTCTCTGTTGATCAAAATAACTCCTGAATCTTGATTACTAAGTCATGGTAATAGTTTAGTGTGTAGTGCCATAACCACTTTGTTTCAGCTGATTTACAGCTGTTACTAGGGCTCTTCCCATTCATGTTTTTCTATGCTTAATTGCATTAGATTCAGAAGTTGACTGGGGAATAAAGAGCTAGAGTGGAGTTATCAAACAAAACAGCATATCATGGAGGGCAGGATGAAATTGCTGAGTAAGAAGACCCTGGGCTTGGATCTTCCCGCAAATATATCAAATATACTCCTACATATAGAGAAACTATCTCTGAGAATTACCTAAAGACTACCAGAAAATATTTTCCACAACTAAAGATAAAAAGGAAAAGTCACATTGTGACATGTAGGAAGGGCAGAGATGTGATCTAGCTAATTCTCATACCCCTGGTGTTGTGACCCATAGGTAGAAGAGATAGCACAGCCTCAGAGATTCCACCAGAGAATTGAAGACTCTGAACTCCACATTAGGCTCCCAAGTCCAGGGCACCTGCACTGGGAAGAGGAGCCCTCATAACATGTGGCTTTGAATAATAGTAAGGCTTATATCCAAGAGACCGAGGGCTATAGGAAACTGAGGCTCTGCTCTTGAAGGGTACACGCAAAAACTCACTCACTCAGAGTCCCACTACAAAGGCAGCAGTCTGAAAAGTGCCTGTGTCATATGTAAAATGTATTCACTTGCTAATTTTAAAATGTGTGTCCAAAGAACAGGGATCTATTAGAAGTTTCTGTGGGTATGGAGGAGCTAGTAGGCACGATTTTTTTGTTATTTTTTCTCTTTGGGGAGACTCCCCTTCTACCTAGCTGACTTAGTATCATTTATGACATCCTCTATCTAACCTCTTAGCACGACTTGATCTTCCCCAGGTTCACTTGAAGACCAGACACAACCAATGCTCCTCCAATGTGTCCCCCCCAACCCACCAGTCACAGCTTGTGTATTTGACCAGTAGTGGAGCTCCTTCAGACCTGGTAGATGCACTCAGCCAGCACCAGCATCCCTGCAAAGTGGCTCCTGCACTGGGGGTTGGCCCCATACATCAGAGTGCCTGAAAGAGTTCTGACTGAGCCTTACAGCCAGCTCCAGTGTAGGCCAGCCCCACACACTAGTGTGTCTGCAGCACATGCAGGCAGGCAGAAGGACACAAGCAGGCCACACAAAGGACACTCCTCGAGCACCTGACTCTGGTAATGAAGAAAAAAACACTGCTGGGACCTGCAGGATACCTATGACACAAAACTATTTCTTCAATACTGTGTGATGTAGTTGATCTGCCTAATACATAGAAACAAACATAGAGAATTAGGCAATATGAGGAGATAAAGAAATACATTACAAAGGGAAGAACAAAACAGTTTCTCAGAAAAAGAACTAAATGAAATGGAGATAAGCAACGTTCTAGATAAGGAGTTCAAAGTAATGGTCATAAAGATACTCACCAAACTCTGGAGAAGAAAGGAGGAACACAGTGAGGACTTCAATTAAAAGATAGAAAATAAACAAACAAACAAACAAACAATCAGGGCTGAAGAATACAATAACAGAAATACACTAGAGGGAACTAAGAGCAGATTGGATGACACAAAAGAAGGGATTAATGATCTGGAAGACAGGCTAGTGGAAATCACCCAACTGGAACAACAACAAAAAAAGAATCAAAAAATTGAAGAGGTTTAAGGGACCTCTGGGACAACATCAAGAATACTACATTTGCATTATAAGAGTCCCAGAAAGAAAAGAGAGAGAAAGGAATAGAAAACTACTTGAAAAAATGATGACTGAAAACTTTCTTAACCTGGAGAAGGAAACAGGCATCCAGGTCCAGGAAACACAGAGAGTCCCAAAGATTTTGGACCCAAAGAGATTCACACAAAGATACATTCTAACTAAAATGACAAAGTTGATAAAGTGAACATTTTAAAAGCAACAAGAGAAAAATAGCTAGCTACATACAGAGGAACCCACATAAAAATACCAGCTGATTTTTCAGCATAAATGTTACAGGCCAGAAGGGAGTGATATGACATATTCAAAGTACTGAAAGGAAAAATAAAAACAAAAACTTACAACCCAAAATACTCTGTTCAGGAAGTTGTTATTCAGAATCGAAGGAGAGATAGTTTCCTAGACAAGCAAAAGCTAAAGGAGATCACCACTAAACTGACCTTACAGGAAATATAAAAGGGACTCCTTTAAGCAGAAAATAAAAGGACATCACCAGAAATATAAAGTTATGAAAGAAAAAATGTCTCACTGGTAAAAGCAAAAATATTGTAAAAGTTGTGAATCAACCACATATATAGTAAGTACGAATGTTAAAGACAAAACTAGTAAAATCATATATATATACAATAATTAATTAAGGAATACACAAGATAAGAAGATGTAAAGTTAACATTAAATATGGAGGGGAAACATAAAAATGTAGTGCTTTTAGAATGCACTCAAACTTAAGTGACCATCAAGTTAAAATAAACCGCTATATACAGAAGTTGTTACTTAAGAATTTCACAGTAACCACAAGTCAAAAACCAACAATACATCCACAAAAATTAAAAAGAAAAGAGTACTAACATAAAACAAAAAAAGTCATCAAATCACAAGTGAAGAGAGAAAAAGAAGAAAAAAAGAATGGTGAGAATAACAAAATGACCAGAAAACAATGAACAAAATGGCAATAGGCACATGCCTATCAATATTTACTTTAAATGTAAATGGACTAAATGCTCTATTCAAAAGATACAGAGTGGCTGGGCTGAACAGATAAAAATGAAGACTGAGTCTCTACTAGAGACTCACTTTAGATTTAAGTACACACACACACTGAAAGTGAGAAAATGGGAAAAGATTTCCATACAAATGGAAATAAAAAGAAATCTGAGGTGGCAATACTTATATTACACAAAATAGACTAAAAACCAAGAATGTAACAAAAGACAAAGAAGGACATTACATAATGATAAAGGGATCAATCTAACAAGAAGACATAACACTTGTAAATATGTATGCACCCAACATAATAACACTTAAATATATAAAGCAAATATTAACAAACATAAGGGGAGAAACAGACAGTAATATAATAAGAGTAGGGTTCTTTAACATCCCACTTAAATCAATGGACAGATAATCCAGACAGAAAATCAATCAATAAATATTGACATTAAATGACATATTAAACAAGATGAACCTAATATATAACGACATTCCATCCAAAAACAGCAGAATACACATTCTTCTCAAGTGTTCATGAAACCTTCTCCAGATATCCAGATATATCACATGTTAGGCCACCAAACAAGTCTCAATAAATTTAATAAGATAAAAATCATATCAAGCATCTTTGCTGATCACCATAGTATGAGATTAGAAGTCAACTAAGAGAAAAAGAAAAAACAAAACTGGAAAAAACCAAAAATACATAGAATCTAAACAACATACTACCAAACAACAAGATGTTATTGAAGAAATCAAAGAGGAAATTAAAAAATATTTTGAGAAAAATGAAAATGGAAACACAACATTCCAACATTTATGCAACACAACAAAGTCGGTTAGTTCTAAAAGGGAAGTTTATACCAATACAGACCTACCTCAGGTAACAAGAAAGATATAAAATAAACAATCTACTTTTACACCTAAAGAAACTAGAAAAAGAAGAATAAACAAAGCCCAAAGTTAGTAGAGGAAACGAAATAATAAAGATCAGAGCAATAATAAATAAAATAGAGACTAAATAATTAGCAAAGATCAATTAAACTAGGAGCAGGTTCTCTGAAAACATAAACAAAATTGATAAACCTTAGGCAGACTCATCAAAGAAAAAGAAAGAGGACCCAAATACATAAAATAAAATAAAATAAAAAATTAAAGAGGGGAAGTTACAACCAACATCACAGAAAGAGTATAAGAGATTACTACAAAAATGATATGCCAAGAGATTGGACAATGTAAAGAAATTTATAAATTCCTAAAAACTTATAATCTTCTAAAACAGAATCAGAAAGAAATAGAAAATCTGAACAGAACACTTACTAACAATGAAATTGAATCAGCAGTTAAAAAACCCACAACAAACAAAAGTCCAGGGCCAGACAGCTTCACAGGTTAATTCTACTAAACATCCAAAGAATATTTAATACATATTTTTCTCATATTTGTCCAAAAATTTTGAAGAGGAAGGAACATATCCAAATTCATTCTACCAGGCCAACATACACTGACACAATGATACCAAAACCAAAGACACTACAAGAAAAAAAAAAAAAAAAAGAAAAGAAAAAGAAAAAGAAATAAAGAGAAATTTACAGGACAATATCTCTGATAAACATAGATGCAAAAAAATATTTTGAAAAATTCAACGTTTTTTTCATAATAAATAGTCTCAACAAAATGGGCAGAGAGGGAACATACCTATAACAAAGGTCTTATGTGACAAACTAACAGATAACATCGTATTCAATGGTGAAAAGCTGAAAACACTACCTCTAAGTTCAGCAAAAAGACAAGGATTCCCACTCTCACCACTTGTATTCAACATAGAATCAGAAATCTTAACCACAGCAATCAGGCAAGAAATAAATAAATAAATAAAAGAAATCCAAATTGAAAAAGAAGAAGTAAAACTGTCACTGTTTACAGATGACATGATACTATATATAGAAAACCCTACAGATACCACAAAAAAATCTATCAGAACTAATAAATAAATTGAGTAAAATTGTAGAATACAAATATACAGAATTCTGTGTCATTTCTATACACTAACAATGATCTATCAGAAAGACAAATTAGAAAATAATCCTGTTAAAATTGCAACAAAAGGAATAGAATACCTAGGAATAAATTTAACCAAGTAGGTGAAAGGCCTGCACTCTAAAAACTATGACATTGACAAAAGAAATTGAAAAGTACACAGATAAAAAGATATACTGTGCTCATGGATCAGAAGAATAAATCAGGTTAAATTGTCCATATTACCCAAAGCAATGACAAATTTAATGCAATCCCTGTCAAAATATCAATGGCACTTTTCAAAGAACTAGAACAAATTATTCTAAAATTTGTATGGAAATACAAAAGACTCCAAATAGCCAGAACAATCTTGGGAATGAAGAACAAAGATGGAGATATCACACTCCCTGATTTCAAACTATAGTACAAAGCTACAGTCATCAAAACTCTATGATACTGACACAAAGATGGAAACATAGTTTGATGGAACAGAATAGAAAAGCCAGAAGTGAACTAGTCAATTAATCTATGAGAAAGGAGGCAATAATACACAATGGGAAAAAAAAAACAAAAAACAAAGCAAAACAAAACAGCCTCTTCAATAAATGCTGTTGGGAAAAATGGACAGCTACATGCAAAAGAATCAAACTGGACTACTCTTTCACACCATGCACAAAAAGAAGTTCAACATGGATTAAAATTTAAATGTAAGACCTGAAACCATAAAACTAAAAAAAAAAAAAAAAAAAAAAAAAAAAAAAAAAAAAAAAAAAAAAAAAAAAAAAAAAAAAAAAAAAAAA
>RJWK010002421.1:0-31684 GCA_004363435.1 Platanista minor | reverse complement strand
GATTTTACACAACAAAGGAAATCACCAACAAAACCAAAAGACAACCTTATGAATGGGAGAAAATATTTTCAATTGGTATATATGATAAGTGGTTAATATCCAAGTTATATATAAAGAAAATACACAATTACATATCAAAAAACAAACAATATGATTTAAAAATGGGCAGAGGACCTGAGTAGATATTTCTCTAAAAAAAACCATACAAATAGCCAATTGATGCACGGAAATATGTTCATCATCACTAATCATTCAGGAAATGCAAATCAAAACCACAATGAGATATCACCTCACACCTGTCAGAATGGCCATCTTCTAAAAGATAACAAATAACAAGTGTTGTCAAGAACTTGGAGTAAAGGCAACCCTTGTGCACTGTTGGTGGGAGTGTAAATTGGTGAAGCCATGATGAAAAATAGTATGGAACTTCCTCAAAAAAACTAAAAATAGAACTATCATACAGTGCAGTGATTCCACATCTGCATATTTACCAACAGAAAACAAAAACACTAATTTGAAAAGATATATGCACCCCTATGTTGAATGAAGCATTATTTACAATAGCCAAGATATTGAGACAACTGAAACACACATTGAAAGATGACGGATTAAGAAGAGAGAGAGAGAGGGAGAGAGAGAGGGAAATACTACTCAGCTCTAAAAATGAAATATTGCCATTTGTGACAACATGAGTGGACCTAGAAGGTATCGGTTGGCCAAAGAGTTCATTCAATTTTTTCTGTAAGATAGCTTTAGTAGCACTTAGCTGTCTTTAACTTCATTTGAAACAATTTTGTTAGATTGTATTGTGATGGCTGTCATATCTGTGCATTTTTTAAAAACTTATCAAAACTGGTGAACTTTTGTGTAGCCATTTTAATATTGAAGATGGAAGAAAAAAAGCAACATTTTTGCATATTATGGTTTATTTCAAGAAAGGTAAAAATGCACTGAAACGCTAAAAAATGATTTGTGCAGTGTATGGAGAAGGTGCTATGACTGAACATGTCAAATTGGTTTGTGAAGTTTCATGCTGGAGATTTCTCGCTGGATGATGCTTCACACTCGGGTAGACCAGTTGAAGTTGACAGCAATCAGATCAAGACATTAATTGATAATAATGTTATGCCACACTGGAGATAGCTGACATATTCAAAATATCCAAATCAAGTGCTGAAAATCATTTGCACCAGCTTGCTTATGTTAATCACTTTGATGTTTGAGTTCCACCTTCTTGAACATATACATGCATGTGATCCTCTACTGAAACGTAACAAAAATGTTCTGTTTTTAAAGCAAATTGTGATGGGCAATGAAAAGTGGATACTGTACAATAATGTACAATGGAAGAGACTGTGGGGTAAACGAGATGAACCACCATCAACCACACCAAAGGCAGGTTTTCTTCCAAAGAAGGTGATATTGCATATATGGTGAGCTTGGAAGGGAGTCCTCTATTATTATATCCTTCCAGAAAATGAAACGATTAATTCCAACAAATGCTGCTCCCAAATAGACCAACTGAAAGCAGCACTTGATGAAAAGCATCTGGAATTAGTCAACAGAAAGCACACAGTCTTCCATCTGGATAGCACAAGACCGCATGTTTCTTTGATGACTAGGCAAAAACTGTTACAGCTTGGCTGGGAAGTTTTGATTCATCTGCTGTATTCACCGGACATTGCACCTTCGGATTTCCATTTATTTTGGTCTTTACAAAATTCTCTTAATGGAAAAAAAAATTCAATTCCCTGGAAGACTGTAAAAGGTACCTTGAACAGTTTTTTGCTCAAAAAGATAAACAGTTTTGGGAAGATGGAATTATGAAGTTAAGTGAAAAATGGCAGAAGGTGGTGGAACAAAACAGTGAACATGTTGTTCAATAAAGTTCTTGGTGAAAATGGAAAATGTGTCTTTTATTTTTACTTAAAAACCAAAGGAACTTTTAGGCCAACCCAATATTATGCTAAGTGAAATAAGTCAGGCAGAGAAAGAAAATTCTGGCTGATTCCATTTTTATATGGAATATTATTAATAAATAAATAAATAAATAAATAAATAAATAGAACAAATCAGAAACAAATTTATAGATACAGAAAGCACACTGGTGTTTGCCAGAGGGGAGGCAGAGTTCATGGGCTGGGCAAAATAGGTGAAGGGGATTAAGAGATACAAAATTCCAGTTATAAAATGAGAAAATCACAGGGATGTAATATACAGCATAAAGAATGTAGGTAACACTACTATAATAATTTTGCATGATGACAGATGAATATTGAAATTATGATTATTTTGTACTGTATTTGATTGTCATATCACTGTGTTGTACACCTGAAACTAACATAATGTTGAATGTCAACTATACTTCAATAAAAAACAGCAACAACAAGACAGAAAACAATATTACATCTTCCCAGAATTTTGCTCCCTTGTTACATTCCAGGTTTAGTCATAAAATATACTTTGCAATGGTAAGTGGAGCTGGGGGCAGACGGGTATAGCAGGAGCTCCTCAGGAAAAAGCTGGTAGGTTTGGTTTCCTGATATTTCTTCCTCTTCCCAATATTCCAATGCTATTTTCTAGTATACCTCCATTTCTTGAAAAGCATGTCAATGTTATTTATAGAAGAAATCAAACAATCTATATACTAGTAGTCATATGCATTTCTTCTAGCATTTTAGAAATATAACCTAGCAACCCAGATTTTCTACACTTGCTTCTAGTGGGAAATTCTAATTTAGAACTCGTTTCTTTTGTGTACCTTACTGAAGGAATACAAAAGTAATTAACAGAGTCTGTGTTCTTGCTCTTTTGATTCTAGCCCTCCAAAATGTCACCAAATGTGTCCATGTGGCCATAGTCTCAGCAGGTAACAGGTAGCATGTCACCTGATTACTTCACCATCAATATCATGGTCTGACAATCCTTCATTCTGTGATGAGTGAAAGTGCACCGCTGACCATACCAACCCAGTTCAGTTTATTCTGTATTTACTTTCCTTCATTTCTAAAGCCAATATTTGTATTGGGTTAGAATATATTAAAATCAAGTTAAAGAGGCAGACTTAAGCTAAGACAAGTCAAAAGAAGGTGAAGGTTATTATTCAGGGAATGCTTTTCCTAGGTCAGAAAGAAATCTAGTCCTCAGAAAGGGACTAGAATTATAAAATAGAATAGAATGGTATTAGAATGTTTTTCCTTCTCTCAACTCTGATCCTTTTCCTAAGCACAGTTAATGGCTATTTATCTGCAGGTCACACTCTATGATCTCTTTAAATACCATTTAGTCCACTGAATTTGTGAACCCTCTATTTACAGAGAATCTGAATCAGATATTTGTCCAATCCAAGATCAGTGGTGTCACATGGACTAGCACAAATCTTCTACTTTTTTTTTTTTTTCGCTCATTGGAGTAGGTGAATGCATTACTCATAACAAACTGTGCTTTAGTGGTGAATCCCGTCAAACAACATTGAATCGGTGGTTTTCATGGGGCTGAAGAGAGCTGTGAACTTCCATCTCTGCAGATTTCACAGCCCAATAATTTTAATATACCCACATGTATTAGGGGACAGATATTAACTTACACACTCTCCCATAGAGTGTTATATTGGGATCAATATTTCATTAACACTCTCCAGTGATTAAGCCATGCACCAGCTAGACCCAATTCCCTGCAGTGAGTCATTGACATTTGCACTGTGGCTTGTGAGGTAATCTGCCCTTTTAAAGGAATGAAAAAGGTTGTAAACCTTTATCAATTACTTGACATCATTAAAATCTGCCCAGTCCATTTTGTGACAGTCAATCAAACATAAAAGTCTCTAGAGTAGTAAGCTCTCATTTTTTTAAACTGAGAAAATTGAGCCAACGATCTCTTGAAAAGTATCATTTAAATATCTAATATGTACTCCAGAGAAGACAAGGTGCTATGACAGATACAAAGGCCTTCTGCTGTATGCCGTCAAGATTGTTATTGACTAGTTGGAAAGGCACATTAAAATCTAATAAAATAAAACTTTACATACCTGCTAATTAACAAAAAGAAGAAATAAATAAAAACAACAATAATCATGGAAAGTTACTTCTTACCTTTCAATATTATATCTCATATTTGCATCATGGAAGGAAAGAGGACATGGTAAATGAGACTTGGGTTTCACTTCTTAGGATTTATAACATTTTCATGGGTTGGAAAATAAGGAGGCCCACTTTTGTTTAGGGAGAGAGGGGAAGGAATGGAACATAACTTAAAGGAACTGAAGCTGTACAAAATAACTTTTCACCTAGATATTTCTGCACACCAGAGCCTAATCACCACAACCTGGGGAGAGAGTTATTGTGTGAGCCAGAACTGAAAAATTAGTAGTAGGGCCTGTAAAAATGAGAACCAAAACACTAGTTTGCATTAAGTGTGAGAGAAATCCTGTTTAGAGTGTACTATTAAGGGAGAAGCTAGAACTATCAAAGTGAAATCTCACAGGTGCATCCTGCCTCCCTAACAACTCTTCCTCTCCTTGCACACACTGCAGGTGAAGACAGATCTCTCCAACAGGTAGACTTCTTTTTCCAGCAAGGCTTTCCCCCCAAGCTTTGCTCTCACTACTGAGATAACTACCAGGTTGTTCATGGCAGCTTCCAAAACAATTACATCTCCTGAACGTTTCACCCACAAGCTTCCACACCTCCCACTGGGCATCAACTAAATTTTCATTTGCTCAATCCCTCAGAATGACAGTTCCCACAATTAGCCTTCCCAGAGGCTTTTTTCTTCCTTGGCAGTAGGTGTGGTGAATGTCAAAATTTCATCCTGTTAGCAGACTCAGTTTAGTATTAAAATCTTTGTCTGTGACAGCAAATAAACGTTTGGGGGCATGGAGGGAAAAATACCTTAAGAAGGAAAATGACTGGGCCATTTGTTTCATCCTGTTGTGCAGAGTTAGAGGAAAAAACTCATCTAGCCCAACCCCATTATTTTAATGAAGAAGAGCATGGAAACCTGAGAGGCAAAATGCCTAATCCAAAATTTGACAGAAAGTTCGTGGCAGAGGTAGTGTTGGCACTTAATTGTGAAGACAAAAAGCCATGATTTATACATCTTTGAAGCCCCACAATTCCTAGAATAATGCTTTGTCCATAATAAATGCTAACTAAAGTTTTGAAAGAAGACAAGATAATCTAAAGATGGATTATTAACTAAAATTCTCAGATTAAGTCAGTTCCTAATTTCTTTTTGGTTAGTTCAATTTTTCATCTACCCATTTACAACTAGATTTCATGTTTCACCTACTTTTTAACTGTAAATTTTTGTTTCCCTTCAGAATTAAGCATTTTCTTCAACCAAGAGGGGTACCTCTCTCTGCCTTTGGCAAATAATAAATATATTAACTCCCTACTCCTACCCATGCCATTTATCCCTTTGAGATTGTCCTTGGCTCATTTCCACAACCTCTTTTTTGGATTCTTAACACTGACCTCTCTGTACAGTGTCTTCAAGCCTGACATTAGCTGATCATTCAACCATTACTGGATGAAATGTTTGTGGCTAAAGAAATTAAATTCATCAATTATGAATTGCATGTGTATTGTTCAGTATTAGGCATATGGAGAATATAACAAATCAATTAAATGATTTTTGTTTTCAGAAAATGTTTTATTCATTCTGGAGAAAAGAAATAATTTTATGAAGATTAATTGACAACAAAAAAGCACAAGAAATGGCATAAAATACAAAATACAATAGATTTCTATACAGGTAATAAATGTGTTAACAGTGAATACTGTGGGATAAAGTGAGAAGATCTTCTGAATAGGATAGATGTGAGATGAGCTTGGGATCCGACTTACATAAGCAAAAAGGAGTGAAAAAAATACAGTAAGTGTCCTACATACGAATTAATTCAATTCTGAGAGTGCTTTGTAAGTCCAATTTTGTTCATAAGTTCAACAAGCTTAACCTTGGTACCCAGCTAACACAACTGTAATAGGTTTAAAATACTTTTCACACAAATAATACATAAAAAACAAGCAAACACAAAAAAATAAAGAAAACATTTTTAATCTTACATTACAGCACGTTGAAGAGTACAGTAGTACAGTACAACAGGTGGCACATCTTAGCAGTACCAGCTACATCACTGCTGCTTTTACAGTTGCTTCTGGACATCCTGAGCTTGAAATAAAGATACTGTACTACTGTACTCTATACAGTACTGTACAATGAAGTGCAAAAAAGCACAGTTATTTGTAGAGGATGCACACATGTGACAATGTATGCCAAACATGTGAATTAACTTATGTTAGGACTTATGTTAACTTAGGACACATGAATGCACATTGGCATCTTTGGAAATTCATAGCTTGAAAGTTCATATGTAGGTGACTTACTGTTTTGGGACAAAGATTTAGAGACAGGTATCTACCAATAAGTTTTAATTAGGTGTTGGTAAGTAGACAGTGTTGGTTACAACAGAAAATGGAAGGTATATATCATGAACAAAGATGCAGTTATTAACGGGCTATGAGTCTGGGGCCTCAGATTTTGATATAGGTATTCAGATGTCAGACAAAAATCACTAGGTGATCTTGCTCTCGTAGGGTTCATGTTCTCAATGAGGAGGCAGACATCCACATTAATTTAATATATGGAGTTGTGTGAAATTATCTGATTCTGAACCACCCTTAAAGGATAGATGTTCAAAGGCTAATAGAACAAAGAAAGACTTGAAGTAAGCTTGAATTTAAATTGATATTCAAAGAGCATTGAGAATTGAATTGGCCATGAGTGTAGGAGGCATTACAGAGAGAAAAATGTTTCAGACTTCTTTTATTTTTATCTGTTTATTGGTTTGGTTCTCCCACCACTGACATCAATTGGAAATAAAAATATTTTATTGTTCAAAAATTATATCAAATGTATTTTCTACCTTAAGAGAGAAGAACACACACATGATAAATTTTAGAGCTATGAAGTTAGTTTTTAGTAAGTCTTCACTGCAGAATATATGTTCTACTAAGGTTCATCATTATTTTGTAATTAATAATCATTGATTTTTAAAATGTCAGTTTAAGTAAATACTTAGAGAAATATAGATGATGGCTCTTTAATTGTAAGATCTCAAAACATCTCTTTTCTTCATATTCAAGAACCAATTACAAAAACAAGCAGTTTTTACTTTTGAGTACACTTAGTCTGAAAGATCACTCTAAGTAAAACAAAGTAATATTAGAGGGCATGATTAGAAACTTATTCCTGTCAAGAATATGATATAATGCTATTCTTGTACATATTTACACAGAAAAATATTTTGACATCCAACACTTGTTCATGATTAAAATTTTCAGGAAACTAGAAAAAGAAGGGAACTGTTTCAGCTGATAAAAAAAAAAAATCAACAAAAACCTACAGCTAACAATATACATAATGGTGAGGAACAAGACACTTCTCCACTTAAGATGGAGAATAAAGAAATAATATCCTATCTCACCACTCATTTTCAACATCAGACTAGAACTCTAAGCTAATGCAACAAGCTAAGGAAAAACCAAAAACGATACACAGATTAGTAAAGAAAAAATTGAGCTGTCTTTACTCTCAGGTGATAGAATTGCTTCTGTGTAAAAATTCCAAAGTATTGATAATGAAACTCCTACAAATTAATAAATGACTCTTAACAACATCACAGAGATTGGCTCAAGATGGTGGAGGAGAATGAAGTGCTCTCACTCCCTCTTGTGAGAACACTGGAATCACAACTAACTGCTGAACAATCATCGACAGAAAGACACTGGAATTTACCAAAAAAGATACCCCACATCCAAGACAAAGGAAAAGCCACAATGAGACATTAGAAGGGACACAATCATAATAAAATGAAATCCCATAACTGCTGGATGGGTGACCCACAAACTGGAAAACACTTATACCACAGAAGTCGACCTACTGGAGTGAAGGTTTTGAGCCCCATGTCAGGCTTCCAAACCTGGGGGTCGGGCAACAGCAGGAGGAATTCTTAGAGAATCAGACATTGAAAGGTAGTGGGATTTGATTTCAGGACTTCAACAGGACTGGGGGAAACAGAGACTCTACTCTTGGAGGGCACATACAAAGTAGTGTGTGCATGGACCCAGGACAAGAAGCAGTGACCCCATAGAGACTTAACCAGACTTACCTGCTAGTGTTGGGAGGTCTCCTGCAGAGGAGTGGGGTGGCTCTTTATCACCATGAGGACAAGGACACTGGCAACAGAAGTTCTGGGAGGTACCCCTTGGCATGAGCCCTCCCAGAGTCCGCCATTAGCCTCACCAAAGAACCCAGGTAAGCTCCAGTGTTGGGTCGCCCCAGGCCAAACAACCAACAGGGAGGGAACCCAGCCACACACATCAGCAGAAGTGGATTAAAGTTTTAATGAGATCTGCCCACCAGAGCAACAGTCAGCTCTACCCACCAACAGTCCCGAGACTCTTAGATAGCCTCATCCACCAGAGAGCAGATAGAAGAAGCAAGAGGAACTACAATTCTGCAGCCTGTGGAAAAGAAACCACATTCACAGAAAGATAGACTAGAAGAAAAGGAAGAGGACTATGTACCAGATGAAGGAACAAGATAAACCCCCAGAAAAACAATAATGAAGTGGAAATAGGCAACCTTCTGGAAAAAGAATTCAGAATGATGATAGTGAAGATGATCCAGGAACTCAGAAAAAGAATGGAGGCAAAGATCAAGAAGATGAAAGAAATGCTTAACAAAGACCTAGAAGAATTAAAGAACAAGCAAAGAGAGATGAGCAATACAATAATTGAAATGAAAATTACACTAGAAGGAATGAATAGTAGAATAACTGAGGCAGAACAGATAAGTGACCTGAAAGACAGTATAGTGAAATTCATGGCTGCAGAACAGAATAAAGAAAAATGTATGGAAAGAAATGAAGACAGGGCTTCCCTGGTGGAGCAGTGGTTGAGAGTCCGCCTGCCGATGCAGGGGACACGGGTTCGTGCCCCGATCCGGGAAGATCCCACATGCCGCAGAGCGGCTAGGCCTGTGAGCCATGGCTGCTGAGCCTGCACATCCGGAGCCTGTGCTCCGCAATGGGAGAGGCCACAACAGTGAGAGGCCCGCGTACCACAAAAAAAATAATAAAATAAATAAAGAAAGAAAGAAATGAAGACAGCCTAAGAGACCACTGGGACAACAATAAAAACAACAACATTTGCATTATGGGGGTCCAAGAAGGAGAAGAGACAGAGAAAGGATGTGAGAAAGTATTTGAAGAGATTATAGCCAAAAACTTCCCTAACAAGGGAAAGGAAATAGCCACAAAAGTCCAGGAAGTGCAGGGAGTCCCATACAGGATAAACCCAAGGAGAAACAAGCCAAGACACATAGTAATCAAATTGGCAAAAATTAAAGACAAAGAAAAAATTATTGAAAGCAGCAAGGAGAAAATGACAAATAACATGCAAGGGGACTCCCATAAGGTTAGAAGCTGATTTTTCAGCAGAAACTCTGCAAGCCAGAAGGGAGTGGCATGATATACTTAAAGTGATGGAAAGGAAAAACCTACAACCAAGATTACTCTACCCGGCAAGGATCTCATTCAGATTCAATGGTGAAATTAAAGCTTTACAGACAAGCAAAAGCTAAGATAATTCAGCACCACCAAATCAGCTTGACAACAAATGCTAAAGGAACTTCTCTAAGTGGGAAACACAGGAGAAGAAAAGGGCCTACCAAAAAAAAAGCAAAATGATTAAGAAAATGGTAATAGGAACATACATATCAATAACTACCTTAAAAGTGAATGGATTAAATGTTCCAACCAAAAGACACAGGCTTGCTGAATGGACACAAAAACAAAACCCACATATATGCTGTCTGACATATGGACTGAAAGTGAGGCGATGGAAAAAGATATTCCATGTAAATGGAAATCACAAGAAAGCTGGAGTAGCAACACTCATATCAGACAAAATAGACTTTAAAATAAACAATGTTACAAGCGACAAGGAAGAACACTACATACTACATAATGATCAAGGGATCAATCCAAGAAGAAGATATAACAATTACAAATATATATGTACCCAACATATGAACACCAAAATACATAAGGCAACTGCTAACAGCTATAAAAGAAGAAATTGACAGTAACACAATAATAGTGGGGGACTTTAACAACTCACTTACAACAATGGACAGATCATCCAAAAAGAAAATTAATAATGAAACACAAGCTTTAACTGACACAATAGACCAGATAGTTTTAACTGATATTTATAGGTTATTCCATCCAAAAACAGCAGATAACACTTTCTTCTCAAGTGCTCATGGAACATTCTCCAGGATAGATCATATTGTGGGTCACAATTCAAGCCTCAGTAAATTTAAGAAAATTGAAAGCATATCAAGCATCTTTTCTGACCACAATGCTATGAGATTAGAAATGAATTACAAGGAAAAAAATGTAAAGAGCACAAACACATGGATCCTAAACAATAGGTCACTAAATAAACAAGTAAAGCAATCACTGAAGAAATCAAATAGGAAATTGAAAAATACCTAGAGACGAATGACAATGAAAACACGATGATCCAAAACCAATGGGATGCAGCAAAAGCAGTTCTAAGAGGGAAGTTTATAGATATACAAGCCTACCTCAAGAAAAAAGAATAATCTCTAATAAAAAATCTTACATTACACCTAAAGGAACTAGAGAAAGAAGAACAAATAAAACCCAAAGTTAGCAGAAGGAAATAAATTGTAAATATCAGAGCAGAAATAAATGAAATAGAAAGAAAGAAAACAATAGCAAAGATTAATAAAACTAAAAGCTGGTTCTTTGAGAAGATAAACAATTGATAAGCCAATAGCCAGACTCATCAAGAAAAAGAGGGAGAGGACTCAAATCAATAAAATTAGAAATGAAAAAGGAGAAGTTACAACAGGTACCACAGAAATAAAAAGCATCCTAAGAGACTACTACAAGCAACTATATGACAATAAAATGGACAACCTGGAAGAAATGGACAAATTCTTAGAAAGTTATAACCTCCCAGACTGAACGAGGAAGAAACAGAAAATAAGAACAGCCCAAACACAAGTAAGGAAATTGAAACTATGATTAAAAATATTCCAAAAAACAAAATTCAGGACCAGAAAGCTTCACAGGTGAATTCTATCAAACATTTAGAGAAGAGCTAACACCTACCATTCTGAAACTCTTCCAAAAAATTGCAGAAGAAGGAACACTCCCAAACTCATTCTATGAGGCCACTATCACCCTGATACCAAAAACCAGACAAAGATACTACAAAAAAAGAAAATTACAGACCAATATCACTGATGAATACAGATGAGAAGATTCTCAACAAAATAATAGCAAACAGAATCCAACAAGACATTAAAAGGATCATACACCATGATCAAGTGGGATTTATTGCAGGGATACAAGGATTCTTCAATATACTCAAATCAATCAACGTGATACATCATATTAACAAATTGAAGAATAAAAAGCATATGATCATCTCAATAAATGCAGAAAAAGCTTATGACAAAATTCAACACCCATTTATGATAAAAAAAATCTCCAGAAAGTGGACATAAGTGGAACCTACTTCAAAATAATAAAGGCCATATATGACAAACCCACAACAAACATCATTCTCAATGGTGAAAAACTGAAAGCATTTCCTCTAAGATCAAGAACAAGAGAAGGATGTCCACTCTCACCACTATTATTCAACGTACTTTTGGAAGTCTTAGCCATGATAATCAGAGACGAAAGAAGTAAAAGGAAAACAAATTGGAAAAGAAGTAAAACTGTCACTGTTTGCAGATGACATGATAATAAACTTAGAGAATGCTAAAGATGCCACCAGAAAACTCCTAGAGCTAATCGATGAATTTGCTAAAGTTGCAGGATACAAAATTAATGCACATAAATGTCTTGCATTCCTATACACTAATGATGAAAAATCTGAAAGAGAAATTAAGGAAACACTCCGATTTACCATTGCAACAAAGAGAATAAAATACCTAGGAATAAACCTACCTAGGGAGACAAAAGAACTGTATGCAGAAAACTATAAGACACTGATGAAAGAAATTAAATATGATACCAACAGATGGAGAGACATATCATGATCTTGGATTAGAAGAATCAATATTGTGAAAATGACTATACTAACCAAAGCAATCAACAGATCCAATGCAATCCCTATCAAATTACCTATGGCATTTTTTATAGAACTAGAACAATAAATCTTAAAATTTGTATGGAGACTCAAAAGACCCCGAATAACCAAAGCTGTCTTGAGGGAAAAAAAACGGAGCTGGAGGAATCAGACTCCCTGACTTCAGACTATACTACAAAGCTGCGGTAATCAAGACAAGATGGTACTGGCACAAAAAAAGAAACATAGATCAATGTAAAAAGATAGAAAGCCCAGAGATAAACCCACACACCTATGGTCAACTAATCTATGACAAAGGAGGTAAGGATATACAATGGAGAAAAGACAGTCTCTTCAATAAGTGATTCTGAGAAAACTGGACAGCTACATATAAAATAATAACTATAGAATACTCCCTAACACCATACAGAAAAGTAAACTCAAAATGGATTAGAGACCTAAAAGTAGGACCAGGCAGTATAAAACTCTGAGAGGAAAACATAGGCAGAACACTCTATGACATAAACCACAGCAAGATCCTTTTTGACCCACCTCCTAGAGAAATGGAAATAAAAACAAAAATAAACAAATGGGACCTAATGAAACTTAACAGCTTTTGCACAGCAAAGGAAACCCTAAACAAGATGAAAAGACAACCCTCAAAATGTGAGAAAATATTTGCAAACAAATCAACAGACAAAGGATTAATCTCCAAAATATATAAACAGCTCATGCATCTCAATATTAAAGAAAAAAACAACCCAATCCAAAAATAGGCAGAAAACCTAAATAGACATTTCTCCACAAAAGACATACAGATGGCCAAGAAGCACATGAACAGCGGTTCCACATCACTAATTATTAGAGAAATGCAAATCAAAACTACAGTGAGGTATCACCTTATACCAGTTATAATGGGCATCATCAGAAAATCTACAAAGAACAAATGCTGGAGAGTGTGTGGAGAAAAGGGAACCCTCTTTCACTGTTGGTGGGAATGTTAACTGATACAGCCACTATGGAGAACAGTATGGAGATTCCTTAAAAAACTAAAACTAGAATTACCATATGGCCCAGCAATCCCACTACTGGGCATATATCCAGAGAAAACCATAATTCGAAAAGACACATGCACCCCAATGTTCATTGCATCACTATTTACAGTAGACACGTCATGGAAGCAACCTAAATGCTCATCAACAGATGAATGGATAAAGAAGATGTGGTACATATATACAATGGAATATTACTCAGCCATAGAAAGGAATGAAATTGGGTCATTTGCATAGACGTGGATGGATCCAGATACTGTCATACAGAGTGAAGTAAGTCAGAAAGAGAAAAGCAAGTATTATATATTAACACATATATGTGGAACCTAGAAAAATGGTACAGATGAACCAGTTTGCAGGAAAGAAATTGAGACACAGATGTATAGAACAAATGTATGGACACTAAGGGGGGAAAGTGGCAGGAGGTGGGGCTGGTTGTGTGATGAATTGGGAGATTGGGATTGACATGTATACACTGATGTGTATAAAATGGATGACTAATAAGAACCTGACCTGCTGTATAAAAAATAATAATAATTAAATTCAAAAAGAAAAAAAGAGAATAAAAAACCAACATCACAACATGCAACGTCAATATACAAAAGACAGTTGCCTTCCTATATACCAGCAATGAACGTTTGGTATTATCTACAATCTCAGACTACCCCCAAAATTGAACTACTTAGGTATGACTCTAACCATATATGTGTGTGTGTATATATATGTGTGTATATATATATATATATATATATATATATATATATATGTGTGTGTGTGTGTGTGATTTGTATGTGAAAACTACAAAACTCTGATAGAAAAAATCAAAGATGATATAAATGCATGAAAATATATTCCATGTTCATGAATTGGAAGATTCAATATTGTTAAGATGCCAGTACTTCCCAACTCGATCTATATACACAACTCAAACACAATCTCAGCCAGCTATTTTGTAGATATCAACAAACTGATTTAATATTTATATGGAAAGATAAAAGACCTAGACTAACCAAAACAGACTGAAAAAAGAGCAAAGTTGGAAGAGTCACACTATCCAACTTGAAGACTTACTAAAAAGTTAATAATAAAAAAAAGTGATATTGGTGACAGAATGAACACATAAAACAATAAAGCAGAGTAGAAAGCTTAGAAATAGCCCCTTATAAATTTAGTCACATAATCTTTGAAAAAGGAGCAAAAGCAATTAAATGGAAACAGGCTATTAAATATTTTCAAAAAAAGGTACTGAATGTATTTTTATAAAATGAACCCAGACAGACTTTATATTTGGGGGGAAAATTAACTCAAAATGCAAAACTGTAAAAGTTTGAAAAGAAAACATAGAAATATAGTTTATTTGGGGTTTGGCAATGAGTTTTCAGACAAACACCAAAAGTATAATCAATAAAACAAACAAAAAAAATTGTTAAGACAGGTTTATTAACTTTAAAATATCTGCTCTGTGAAAGATACTGTAAGATACTGAAAAGACAAAGAAAAGATGGGAGACCATATTGCAATACATATGTGATAAGGAATATTACCCATACAAAGAGCACCTGAAACTCAACAACAGGAAAACAAACAACACAATTAAAAAATGTGAAAAATATCTTAAAAGACACTTCTCTAAATAAGACATGCAGATAGCAAAAGGCATTTGAAAAGATTTTCAACAATATTTATCATTAGTGAATTTCAAATTAAAATAACCATGAGATACTATTACACACACATTAGAATGTCTAATACCTAAAAAACTGAGGAGACTAATTACAGCAAGAAAGCAGAGTAATAGGAACTCTCGTTTATTACTTTGGCAATGTAAAATAGTACAGCCATTTTGAAAGACAGTTTGGCAGTTTCTTACAAAGCTACACATAGTCTTACCGCGTGATCCAGCAGTTGCACTCCTTGGTATTTACCCAACTGATTTGAAAACTTATATCCACATAAAAACACGCACATAGGGCTTCTCTGGTGGTGCAGTGGTTGAGAGTCCGGCTGCCGATGCAGAGGACACAGGTTTGTGCCCCGGTCCGGGAAGATCCCACATGCAGCGGAGCGGCTGGGCCTGTGAGCCATGGCCTCTGAACCTGCGCGTCTGGAGCCTGTGCTCCGCAACAGGAGAGGCCACAACAGTGAGAGGCCCATGTACCACAAAAAAAAAAAAAAAAAAAAAAAAAAAAAAAAAAAAAAAAAAAAAAAAAAAAAAAAAAAAAAAAAAAAAAAAAAAAAAAAAAAAAAAAAAAAAAAAAGCACATAAATGTCCAGAGCAGCATTATTAATACTAATAAAAAACTGAACACAACCAGCCATTCACTGGGTGAATGGATAAACAAAAGGTGGTACACTGGTACAGTGGAATATTATTTAGTAATAAAAAGCAATGGGCTAGCAAGCTATGAAAAGAAATTGATAGATCTTAAATTTCCAAGTGAAAGAAATCTGTTTGAAAAGGCTATACATACTGTGTGATCCCAATTATATGACATCCTGCAAAAGGTGAATCTATAGTGTTGTAAAAAGATCAGTTGTTTCAAGGGTTCATGGAAAGGGAGAGAGTTGAATCACTGGTGATTTTTTAGGGTGACAAAACTATTCTATATGCTGCTATAATATTGATACATTACACTGTGCATTTGTCAAAACCCATTGAACTTTACAGCACAAGAGTGAATCTTAATTTATGCTTATTTAAAGAGTCATTCATGAGGCTTTGGGAATCACAAGGTGGAATGCAGAATGTGACAAAAGACTATAAACGTATCACAAATGTATGAAATGAACTCACAAAAAGGGGTACGGGAATGCAGCAATGTGCTGACATAAGTTGCTAGAAATGAAGTGAGTATGTAAAACTAAAGGCAAAAGAAACAGTATGTAAGTCCCATACTAGTTGGCCAAATTATTTCTCACTGGGATAAAGGTTACCAATTTTGATACCACTGTACTCGTGGTATTAAATCTCATACAGCAAGTGTTCAATAACACAAGTGAACACTTAAATAAGTGGATGAAGAGTGGTAGAAGCTGGATGTCTAATTGGAGACAAGTATAAGGAGGCTAGAATGATAACATGACACTGGATTAGAATTGCAGATAGTGTGAACTCATGTGTAGTTTAATACTGATACATGGAAATGCATATACACATATAATATAGTTAGTAATTACATATAAAAATATTTATAGATACGTATATTCACATTGGCTAGTAAACACACATATTTTCTTGCCCTGAGGGAACCTAGAAATAACACCCAAGTAGCAATGAGCATACCTATTTTCCACTTCTTGGTTCTTATTCTCCAATAAAAGGAACAAGAGCTCACTGGAGAAATGGCTGATATTAGAATGAGGGCAGCAATTTACAAGATGAACCTAGAGAATCTTAGAATGCCAGGAAGAAAGGAAGTGCTAAAAAAAAAAAAAAAAAGCACACAATGATGGGGTGTTGGTTCAGAACCACAGGAATCCCCTGGGTAAAATCTGAAACTGGCCCTTGTACTCTGAAGGAAAGGAGACAAAGAAAAAGAGGCTGATCACTACAGATTGGTAGGGGGCAGTATTAATAAACACCCAGAGAACTTACACATATAAGACTTGTCTTGGGTGGCCACAAGACTAGTATATCTCCTCATCTGCCCACCAGAATCTTAAAAGTTTATATAGTCAGCCCTCTGTATCCAAAACTGTACTATGCCTTTTACATAAGGGACTTAAGTTTCCTCAGAATTTGGTAACCTCAAGGGTCCTGGAGCCAATTTCCTGCAGATACCAAGATATGACTCTATAGAAGTATTAAAGGGGTTCAGTCATGTATCCAGTCCAGATGGTATCAACAGCACATTACTCTCTAGAAAGTGTGCTCTCTTTTTTTATTATTGAAGTATAGTTGATTTACAATGTTGTGTTAGTTTCTGGTGTACAGCAAGTGATTCAGTTTTATATATATATTCTTTTTCATATTATAGTTTATTACTAGATATTTAATATAGTTTCCTCTGCTATACAATAGAAACTTGTTATCTATTTTATATATAGTAGTTTGTATCTGCTAATCCAAACTCCTAATTTATCCCTCCTCCCTCCCCTTTCCCCTTTGGTAACCATAAATTTGTTTCTTTTTCTGTGAGTCTGTTTCTGTTTTGTAAACGAGTTCACTTGTATCAGTTTTTTAGATTCCACATATAAGTAATAACAAATATTTGTCTTATTCTCTCTGACTTACCTCACTTAATATGATAATCTCTAGGTCCATCCATGTTACTGCAAATGACATTATTTCATTCTTTTTTTATGGCTGAGTAATATTCATTGTATATATGTACCAGAGCTTCTTTATCCATTCATCTGTCATGGACATTTAGGTTGTTTCCATGTCTCGGCTATTGTAAATACTGCTGCTATGAACATTGGGGTGCATGTATCTTTTCAAATTAGAGTTTTCTCCAGATATATCCCCAGGAGTGGGATTGCTGGATCATATGGTAACCCAATTTTTAGTTTTTTAAGGAAATTGCATACTGTTTTCTATAGGGGTTGCACCAATTTACATGCCCAACAAAAGTGTAGGAGGGTTCTGGTTTTTCCACACCTTCTCCAGCATTAATTATTTGTAGACATTTTTTTAATCAATTAATTTTTAAAATTATTTTTGGCTGTGTTGGGTCTTTGTTGCTGTGCGTGGGCTTTCTCTAGTCGTGGCAAGTGGGGGCTACACTTTGATGTGGAGGACGGGCTCTAGGTGTGCAGCTTCTCATTGAGGTGGCTTCTCTTGTTACAGAGCATGGCTCTAGGCACACAGGCTTCAGTAGTTATGGCACACAGGCTCAGTAGTTGTGGCACACAGGCTTAGTTGCTCCACGACTCATGGAATCTTCCTGGACCAGGGCTTGAACCCATGTCCCCTGCATTGGCAAGCGGATTCTTAACCACTGTGCCACCAGGGAAGTCCCATTTATAGACTTTTTGACGATAGCCATTCTGACCAGTGTACGATGATACCTAATTGGGGTTCTGATTTACATTTCTCTAATAATTAGTGATGATGAGCATCTTTTCATATGCCTATTGGCCATCTGTTTGTCTTATTTGGAGAAATGTCTATTTAAGACTTCTGCCCATTTTTTTTTTTTGTGGTATGCGGGCCTCTCACTGTTGTGGCCTCTCCTGTTGCGGAGCACAGGCTCTGGACGCGCAGGCTTAGCGGCCATGGCTCACGGGCCCAGTCGCTCCGCAGCATGTGGGATCTTCCCGGACCGGGGCTCGAACCTGTGTCCCCTGCATCGGCAGGCAGACTCTCAACCGCTGCGCCACCAGGGAAGCCCTTCTGCCCATTTTTTAATTGTTTTTTGTTTGTTTGTTTGTTTGTTATTGAGTTGTATGAGCTCTTTGTATCTTTTTTTTGGAAAATAATCCATTGTCAGTCACATCGTTTGCAAATATTTTCTCTCACTCCATACATTGTCTTCTCATTTTGCTTATGGTTTCCTTTGCTGTGCAAAAGCTTTTAAGTTTGATTAGGTCCTATTTGTTTATTTTTGCTTTTATTTCTATTGCCTTGGGAGACTGACCTAAGAAAACATTGCTATGATTTATGTCAGAGAATGTTTTGCCTATGTTCTTTTCTAGGTGTTTTATGGTGTCATGTCTTATATTTAAGTCTTTAAGCCATTTTGAGTTTATTTTTGTGTATGGTGTGAGGGGGTGTTCTAACTGCACTGATTTACATGCAGCTGTCCAGCTTTCAGAGCACCACTTGCTGAAGAGACTGTCTTTTCTCCATTGTATATTCTTGCCTCCATTGTTGGATATTAATTAACCACAGGTGTGTGGATTTATTTCTGGGCTCTCTATTCTGTTTCATTGACCCATAAATATGTTTTTTGTGCCAATACCATGCTGTTTTGATTACTATAGTTTTGTAGTGCTGTCTGAAGTCTGGGAGGGTTATGCCTCCAGCTTTATTCTTTTTCCTCACGATTGCTTTGCCAATTCTGGGTCTTTTAAGATTCTGTATAAATTTTAGAATTACTTTTTTTCTACTTCTGTGAAAAATATCATGGATAATTTGGTAGGGATCATGTTAAATCCTTTTGTTAAAATGGCCATTTTAACAACACTAATTATTCCAATCCAAGAGTATGGGGTATCTTTCCATTTCTTTGAATTATCTTCAGTTTCCTTTATTGATGCTTTATAGTTCTCAGCATATAACTCTTTAACCTCCTTGGTTAAGTTTATTCTTATGTATTTTTCTGATGCAATTTTAAAAGAGTTTTTTTTAAATCACTTTCCCTTTCTGATATTTCAGTGTTAGTGTAAAGAAATGAACAAATTTCTGTATGTTAAACTTGTACCCTGCTACGTTGCTAAATTTATCAGTTCTAGTAGTTTTTGTGTGAGTCTTTAGGATTTTCTTTGTATAGTATCATGTCATCTGCATATAATGACAAATTTACCTCTTCCATTTCAGATATATTTTATATATTTTTCTTGTCTATTGTTGTGACTAGAACTTCCAATAGTATATTGAATGGAAGTAGTGAGAGTGGACATCCTTCTCTTGTTCCAGATTTTAGCAGGAAGGATTTCAGTTTTCACTTTTGAGGTTTTTTTTTTTTTTTTTTTTTTTTTTGCTGTATGTGGGCCTCTCACTGCTGTGGCCTCTCCCGTTGCGGAGCACAGGCTCCGGACGTGCAGGCTCAGTGGCCATGGCTCACGGGCCCAGCCGCTCCGCGGCATGTGGGATCTTCCCGGACCGGGGCATTAACCCGCGTCCCCTGTATTGGCAGGCGGACTCTCAACCACTGTGCCACCAGGGAAGCCCCACTTTTGAGTATTATGTTGGCTGTGGGTTTGTCATAAATAGCTTTTAGTATGTTGAAATATGTTCCCTCTATACTCACTTTGGTAAGAGTTTTTATCATGAAGGGATGTTGAATTTTATCAAATGCTTTTTCTGCATCTATTGAGATTATCATGTGTTTTTTTGTCTTTTCTTTTGTTGATATGGTGTATCACAATGATTGATTTGCGTATATTGAACCCTCCTTGTGACACTGGGATGAATCCAACTTGATCTTTGTGTATGACTTTTTTATGTGTTTTTGGATTCAGTTTGCTAATATATTCTTGAGAATTTTTTCATCTGTACTCAACAAAGGTATTGGACTGTAATTTTATTTTTTCATAGTGTCTTTGTCTGGTTTTAATATCAGCATGATGGTGGCTTCATAGAATGACTTTGTGAGTGTTCCATTTAGAGGCTGGGTTTTTGGAATGACTCCAGCTGTGGGAGTGGTGGGCAGAAGGCACATTCCAAGGGTAGGGGAGGGGTGAGGAGCTGCTAATTGCCTGGGTCCAGGCAGTGATCACAGCCTTTCCGTCACCTCCTCTAAGATGAGTGTATGTCAAAGGGATACAAGAACTGACTGAAAGTTCTCAATAGCTAAGGCTGGAAAATTTGCGCAAGAAAATAAAGTAACATGGTGTTATGAGCCAATTTATAAAATAAACACACATGAGTTCATTCTGATGTAAATAAAAAATAAACAAATGAAGAGGAAGAGGAATATTCCATGCAGAACTCAAATAATTTATGTAGATACTCTTGCCCCAAAGAGGTGAAACATAACTCTTCACTCCTTATTATGGGCTGCACATGCTGACTTCCTTCCAAAGAGAACAGTATGTAAATGGGGTGGGAAAAAAGTAATTTTACATTAGAGAAAACTTACAAACACTTTTTCAGCCAAGCAATCAAAATCAGTAGCAAAAATGATAAGCCATGTTGATAGAATATGTTCTTGATATGATATAATTAGAATGTCACTTTGCCTCTGTGGTTTTCCTCCTCAAAGCCCATAACTCCAGTCTAATTATGAGAAAATCTAAGATATTTAGAAAATATTTAGATATTTAGAAAATCTAATATTTAGAAAATCTAAATCTAAAATCTAATTATCATCAAATAAATCTAAATTAAAGGACATTCTACAAAATATCTGACCATCACTCCTCAAGGTCATGAAAAAAAAGGAAGTCTAAGAAATTGTCACAACCAACAGTAATCTAAGGTATGAATGTTCATCAAATACAATTTGATATCCTGATTGGGAACATGGAACAGAAAAAAAGACATAATGTAAAAACTAAGGAAATATGAATTATATGTGGACTTCAGTTAACAATAATGTATCAATATTAATTCATTAATTTAAAAAAATGCATCATAATAAGGTAAAATATTAATAATAAGGGAAACTGAGTACCTTCAGAAGTTTTCTGTAAATATAAACTCTTGTAAAAAATAAAGTCTCTTAAGAACAAAAAAAATGCTTGATATGTTTTGTCTTACTTGAGAAGGTTCAAAACTTTGTACGGGTCCCCAGTTATGGCCTCCAGGAAGAGTGACACATTAAGCCCTCATAGCAATGTTTGTTATAGGGAAACACATATACTCACACAAATACATGCAAACACACACTCACAACAAATACAAGAGGTAGTGACAAAAGAAAGCACAATAAAAGTGAAAGAACATCCAAGACATCTTGTCTTTTTAATCTGCCTCTCCACCCAAGGAACCTATGTAGTTCATTTTCCATAACTCCTGTCATTAAAAAAAAAAAAAATCATTTTATAAGTCGTTTCCTGTTTTCATTTGAGTGTATTTCAATACAGCCTAATGTATACAGACCATTCCTGTCCCAGCTCCCAGAAAGGCTTATTATTTCATTTTTCTAGAATACCTAATATTAGAAACTCATTTACTTTATGGGAGTTGTTTAATACTTGGATAAGAAAAATAAAACATGTCTTGCCTCAGGCCAGTAAATAAATGACAGTCTGCAAATTTAATATAAAAATGATTAATTTTCATAGACAGTGATGAAGTCCAGTAAAACCTTGTAAATTTGCTCTATTAAATAGGTAAAATAAATTAAAAAATAAGGAAAGATTTTATTTATAGACATTTTTTAGTATAGAGTAAGAGAGTGACACTGTTCTAAAGCTGGAAAGAATTTTTGACACAGGTTTTTATATTTTAACAAAGCAATGACATACTTTTTTATTTAGAGGAGCCCATTTAAATGGATCCATTCATTTTATTCATGTAGCTTAACTGGTTATCCTATTGGCCTTCACTATGAAAAGAGCTAAATGTTTTTTCCTTTTAATATTGTCAATTTACTGTTTTAAAAAATAGTCAAATAAGAGCTAACTTTAGTTTAACAAGAATAAATAACAAAAACTCCAGATAAGTAGAGAATGAAATTATGAAGTTTCATACATTTATATTGTGTGTAGGAGCACTTCAATTCATCCTGTTCACTGACACCTAACTTCACAGTGTATTTATTCATTTATTTATTGATTAATTTCTTCAAAAAAATGTTTCCATTAAAAAAACAAAAGCAAAAAACAAAACATTTTTTACACATCTACATAAAACATTCCACCAAAGAGAAAAATGACATTATAAACTAGAGAAATAAAAATGTATACATATATATATATATATATATATATATATATATATATATATATATATTATGTGAGATGTATCATGTATAATACTTCTAGGCAGAAATAAGTGATAAAGATTTTATTGTTGATTTTATTTACTTGTTTATTTACTTATTGTATTCTTTTTTTATTCACTTCTGGGACAGAAAAAGAATTATGGAAGCACAATGGCAGCCCTTTTAATTTACCGAGTGCACTTTGTCCATTAGAAAAATGCTGTCTTGTTTACAGCATGCATAATCTGATTCATTTTTCTCACCACAGAAAAGCAGATTTCTCAATACCCAGCACATGTCTTGTCTTTTATTTACTGAGTGAAGTAGGTGGGTGTGGCATAGTAAAAAATATATATTTATATTTGGCCTTTGTCCCAAAGTAAGGCTCCTAAATAGCTTGGAATTTCCTGAGTGATAGAAGATAGAAGCATCTTTGTTTTTCTCCTGAGGCAACTCTTTATGTGTTCCTAGATAGATTCAGGATAAAGGCTGTTTTTCAGAAAGAGCAAATTTTAACTAGAAGCCTGGAATTTTCAGCCCCACTCCCTCAGCCTCTGGGAGAGGAGAGTTTCTGGAAGGGTGGCACACACAGAGAGGGCATGGAAGCTCCACCCATCTTCCCCCACGAACCTATTCCATTTGGTTGTTCCTGAGTTGTATCATTTATAATAAACTAGCAAAAGTAACTAAAGTGCTTTCTTGATTTCTGGGAGCCTGTTCTAGCAAAGTATCAAACTCCAGGAGGGAGTCCTAGGAACCCCTGATTTACAGCATGCCAGTCAAAAGTATGGGTGGCCTGAAACTTACATCTGGCTTCTGAAATGTGGGTAGTCCTGTGGGACTGAACCCTTTAACTTATGGGATCTTATCCTAACTCTAGGTAGATAGTGTCAGAATTGAATTGAATTGATGGACGCCCAGTAGGTGGCAGAGAATTTGAAAAGTGGTGTTGCAAAAGGCACCATACAATTAGTGTCAGGAGGAGAAAAAAACCTCTCTGTTGTTCTCCTAAGAACTCAGAACAATTGATCAATTAATCAATTAATAAAAGTTACTTGATAGCTTCTACATCAAAAGATTTGTAGATTTTATAGAAGTTATAAGTTAGTTTAGATAAAGCCCCTTAAGGAACGTCTAGACAATTTGTGTCCTTGAAATTATATTTAACAAAAGGGATAATTTGTATGAATTGCTACATTAATGGCAGAGATGATAAACATCATCAAAATTCCAGTCAGATACAGGTAAAAATCATGAAGAGATGACAATTAGAAAAATGCTTCCTGGGTTACAGGTCCAGGGTATGTCTTTGGCTCTCAAAGAAGTGGTAGGTGCTGTCAGGTAATAAGCTTCTAATTCAACTACTTTGGACTATGGTGGAAAGCATGTGTGGATGGAGTTAATGCTCAGGAATGTAAAATTCTTACATATGAGTGTATGATATGCTCTTGAAGAGTCTGGTATATATCTCCTCTTTCATCTTTCTGTTATAAATGGAGCCTGGGTCCTTAAATCTCATGTAGAAGGCTGCCAGCCTAATACCTGTGTCACAGCTGGCTTAAGAAATAAACTCTTAATGGTGTTAAGCCACTGAGGGGTGTGATATTGTGATTTATAATAAGAAACATATATTTGGTCTTCATCCTTATTCCTGGCAAAGAGCTCCTAAAACCCTTGTAATTTCCTTTGATGAGAGGTTTTTTTATGATGTTAATGAAGTGACTTTTGGAAGCACTCAAGGATGGGGACTTGACACCAATGTAGCCAACCATGTGATTGAAAGGTTGAAACTTTCAATCTGACCCCCTGACCTCTAGGAAAGAGAACAGGGCTGGACATTGAGTTCAATCACCAATGTCAATGATTTAATCATACCTATGTAATGAACCTTCCATAAAATCCCAAAAGGACATTCTCTGGAGAGTTTCCAGGATGACAAACCTGTGGAGGTGCTGGGAAAGTGGTGCACCCAGAGAAAGCATAGAAGCTTTGTGCCCATTATTCACACTTTTTCCCTATGAATCTCTCCCATCTGGACATTCATGAGTTACAGCCTTTTATAATAAACTGTTAATCTAGTAAATAAAAGATTTATCTGAGTTCTGTAAGCGCTCTAGCAAACTAATCCAATGCAAGGAGGGGATCATGGGAATCTCCAATGTACAGCTAGTTGATCAGAAGCACAGGAAGCACCCTGGACCTGCAATTGGCATCTGAAGTAAGGGCAGTTTTGTTCAGTTGAGCACTTAACCTTTGGGAACTGATGCTATTTCCAGGTAGATAGTGTCAGAATTGAGTTAATTTCTTGGTGGTGTGGAAAAACACACACATTGGAATTGGTGTCAGAATTGGAGTGGTTTTGTTTGTAATAGCAGTTAGTGTTACTAAACTAACTAATAAATAAACTGATAATAGAAGCTAGGTACTGTCATCATAAAAAAAAACCCCTAAAATTTGGAGCATTAGTTTAGTGTTAGACACTAGGCAACAAGAAAACACAATGATCTGGCAGCAGAATATTTGGTAAAACTTCCATGTGCAATAACTTGGAAGGAAGATCTTGTTCACTGAGCTGTGGCTCTAGGGAAAGTGGTTGGAAAGATCCAGTGGCATCATAAGTTGTCTTCTAATCATGGCCTTTAGCAAAGTATTACAAGAAAGAGGTGAGTTCAGGAGAGAATTGGCTGGTTTTCAAACAGAGGTTGAAGAAGTAGCAAATCCAAAGAAAAGGGCTTTAGAGGGCTGGAAATATAAAGTGCATCTGGACCCTAAAAGGAAGAGCTGTGAGTATAATTATTGGTAAATGAGAAAATCTAGAAAAAACACACCTAGATCCTGCAAATATTTCAGACAAGTTTACTGTCAAGGAATTCAATCCTGGACTAAAATACAGTTTAAATGATCAAGTCATTAAACAACTTTGGGTACTAAGTTGCATTATCAAATACATTTCCAGTTATAAAATGAAGAAATCATGGGGAAGTAATGTACAGCACAGTGACTATAGTTAATAATTCCGTATTCCATATTTGAAAGTAGCTATGAGAATGCATCTTGAAATTTCTCATCACAAAAAAAAAAAAGAAAGAAAAATATTTGTAACTATTTATGGGGACAGATCTTAAATGGACTTACTATGGTAACCATTTTGCAATATATACAAATATCCAATGAGTACATTGGATACCTGAAACTAATATAATGTTATGTCAATTATTCCTCAATTTTTTAAAAAGAATTCAGGAAAGACGAAAGACTCCTAGAATATGCTTCTTCTTGCTACCGTACTTCAAGTGACATTTTGATTATTTTAATCTCTACCAGTCTTTCTCAGTAGAGAGTCTTAAGTCTGCTTAGCATCTTTGGGTTGAGCACAAGTCAAGAATGAATTTCCTGGAGTGCTATGTTTACAATAAAAAAGAAAGCTGCAAAAACTCTGTAACCCCTAAGGAAGGCAAATCCAAAACACCCCTTATTACTGTGGCCAGGAAGGAAAATGAACTAGGAAAAGCTTCTCAGGGGTGTAAGCCAGGGACCTTGACAAACAATGGACAAGAGAGGTCTCCAAGAAAGGAGGCTTAATTAAGGCAATTCCTCAGTTTCCCAGAGAAAGGGTCCTGCACAGATTGTATCAGCAGGATTAAATACATGCTAGGGACAGAGTATCTTCTACTTTTGTTTTTTCTTAGCAGAGGTAGAACTGAGGGAAAGTCAGTGTAAAATTAAAGACAGCCCAATCTCCAAATCGGTACATAAAATGCTTCCTGTCAAACATCTGCATTGAACTCTGGATCAGTGACAAATAATTCTTACTGGTTTAACTATTAACATTTGGTGGTTAGTTTGTTATAACAGTAAGTATCTAAGTATCACCCTAAACAATAAAAAGAGATAAAATTAAGAGTCAAACAGAAAATAAAACTTTGTAGACAACAATATGGAGTAGGACAGTTTCATGAGAGTGTGGATTAACTGGTTTTATTGGAGAAAATATTAAGATATTGACCTCTTTAGTTTAAATGCAAATGTGATGAAGAAATCAGGATATATTATTACTCATAGATATCTTAGGCTGAATTAGTGTTATCAGCTAAGCTTTTGCCACCAAGAGCTCTCTGAAGTAAATTTTACAAAAAAGGTTTCAATTATCCTCTTATCTGTGTCCATGTAGCCATGTGATATGATTCTGCAACTCTTTCCATCAAGAAGTAGAGTCTATTTCTCTACTCTTTGAATCTGGACTAGTTTTGTAGTTTACTTAGATGTACAGGATCAACAAAAGTAAAGTAGTGACAATTCTTTCTTTTTTTTTAATGAAAATAGATTTATTATTATTTTTTTAAGTTATACAATGTTTTAAAATAAATTTATTTACTTTATTTTTTGGCTGTGTTGGCTCTTAGTTGCTGTGCTTGGGCTTTTTCTAGTTGTGGTGAGTGGGGGCTACTTTTTGTTGCAGTATGCGGGCTTCTCATTGCAGTGGCTTCTCTTACTGCACAGCATGGGCTCTAGGTGCACAGGCTTCAGTATTTGTGGCTTGCTGGCTGTAGAGCACAGACTCAGTAGTTGTGGCACACGGGCTTAGTTGCTTCGTGGCATGTGGGATCTTCCCGGACCAGGGCTCGAACCAATGTCCCCTGCATTGGCAGGTGGATTCTTAACCATTGCACTACAAGGGAAGCCCAAAGAGTTATACAATTTTTAAAGGTTACAAAATTTTGGCTATATTTCCTGTTTTGTACATTACATCCTTGAACTTATACCCAATAGTTTGTAGCTCCCACTCCCCCACCCCTATATTTCCCCCTCCTGAGTAAACACTAGCTTGTTCTCTATATCTGTGAGTCTGCTTCTTTTTTATTATATTATTAGTTTGGTATTTCTTGGATTACACATATAAGTGATATCATAAACTCATTGTCTTTGTCTGACTTATTTCACTTAGCATAGTGCACTCCAAGTCCATCCATGTTGCTGAAAATGGCAAAATTTTGTTCTTTTTTATGGCTGAGTAGTATTCCATTGCATATATATATATATATATATATATATATATATATATATATATATACCACATCATATTTATTAATTTACCTGGTGATGGACGCTTAGGTAGTTTCCATATCTTGGCAATTATAAATAATGCTGCTATGAACACTGGGGTGCATGTATCTTTTCGGATTAGTTTTTGGGATATATACCCAAGAGTGGAATTGCTTGGTCATATTGTAGTTCTATTTTTCATTTTTTGAGAAACCTCCATACTGTTTTCAAGAGTGGCTGCACCAATTTACGTTCCCCCCAACAGTGTACAAGTGTTCCTTTTTCTCCACATTCTCACCAACATTTATTATTTCTGTTCTTTTTAAAGACAGTCAGTCTGATAGGTGTGAGGTGATATCTCATTGTTTTTTCAATTTGCACTTCCATGATGATTAGGGATTTTGAGCATCTTTTCCTATGTCTGTTGGCCATCTCCATTTCCTCTTTGGAAAAATGGCAATTCTAAGCTGAGGCCTCAATAGTTCTGGCATGCTCCTGCTTTGGATCTTAGAATCCTGCAACATTTATCCAGTGGGACTTCAGAAATGCTCTGGACTAGAGATTTTTTCTATATAGAATGGAGATGTATATTTTGTTTAACTGTCTCCATCTCACAGTTCTATATTGGGTGTAGTGGAGGAAGGGGAATAGAATTTTTTTTTTTTCTTTTTGGTTCATAAGTCTCCAAATCAACACAAGTTACACAATAAGAACTGCCTCTGGACCTAATGGAGATCATAAAGTCATTAACTTCAAGTGTGATGTCATGATGAAATGAAATTTTGGGGAGCCTTGGGAGGAGGGGATATGTGTATTCTTAATGTAGGAGAGATAGGAAAATTTATGACCAGATGACACAAAGTTGCAGACTGACTTTAAAAATGACTGCCCTAATTTTCCCACATTACCTATGTCCCTTTGCAATGGAACTCTGCATCAAGAGGTGGCATCTCTTTCCTTACTTCTTGAATCTAGACTGGGCCTATGATTTTGTCTGACCAACAGAATGCAGGAGAGGTAAAAGTAAGCCATTTTGAAGCACAGGCCTCAAAAGTCTGTGTGTACTTCTGCTTTCCTTCTGGTAACCTGCTGTCCTGAAGTGGACAAGCCGAGGGTAGACTTATGGATCATAAAAACAGGGGGCCAAGTCACCCCACTGCTCCAATTCACAGCCAACTACCAGATGAAATGCACGAGTGAGGTCATCTAGACCAGTCAGCCCCCACCAACCCACCAGCTAATCACATATATAAGAGTTTACCTCAGCTCACTCAAGCCTAACCAGGTCCAGCCAACTTTCTATAGACTTTTGAGAAATAATAAATGTTTGTTTTTTAAGCCGATACATTTTAATGTGGTGTGTTTTTTTACACAGTGATACATAACCAATACAACTCCCAAGAAAATGAAATATTGATGGAAAACTTTGAATATGACTGGTACCAAGTTTGAGGAAGAGGAAAAATTTGGAGAACAAGGCAATGACATGAAGAGCAGGCACTGGTAGTGCACTTAATTTGAGGGTATTGAGAAGTTAAATGACAATAAAAGAGCATCCATCCCATAGTAAAAGAAGGACAGAAAAAGGAAGAAAGTATACTTTAATGAAGGAAAATAAGAGAGTACCAAAGATCCTTTATGATACTTCTTTTTATGCTTTGCTAGCATCAGGTTTGACTCATTGTTGATGATTATTGGAGAATACAAGTGAAGAATAAGAGTTAAAATCTATATGAATGGATTCATGAGAAAATAGTCAACAGAAACCCACTGAAAATTATCTATATTCTCTGTAAAATGTTAGGCAGTTGAAGCACACAAACAATATAAGTCAGGGTCTCTATTCACAAAGGAACTTTGAGTTTAATGAGAAAACGAGAGACATACATTAGGTCTTAACAAGACAGCATTATACTATGATGCAATGCATTGCTAGGTCTGAGCTACACAAGAGAGAATGGAAAGGTACAATAGAGTTGATTTGTCCAGCCACCACTAATATTTAGATATTCTATTCAGTTTCTGTGCTGATAATACCCTGGCTGACGCATGAAAGTCTCAAATGAGCAACATACTATGCCTGCTAAGGAGGACATGCTTCCAAAAATGGTTATTCTAAACTGTGCTTGTCAAAGGGAAGACTCTCAGATACATTCCAATATAATAGTAACAAGGTTGGTAACTTTTCTCTGGGTAAGGATTGGAAATTAATGCAGTGAAGCACAACACTGAAAAATTATAAAACGACATAGATGAAGAGAATCAATTAAACTAGGGTTGGGAGTGTTATACATAGAAGAAATGGGGTTGGAGTAAAATTAGACTTTTCAAAAGCAACACTGAAAACTAGAAGATACTGGTGGAAAGCCTTCAAAGACCATATGAAAATTATTTTAAGGTATATTTTTGTTTGTTTTTTTTGTTTTGTTTTTGCAATACACGGGCCTCTCACTACTGTGGCCTCTCCCGTTGCGGAGCACAGGCTCAGGACACGCAGGCTCAGCGACCATGGCTCACAGGCCCAGCCACTCCACGGTATGTGGGATCTTCCTGGACCGGGGCACGAACCTGCGTCCCCTGCATCGGCAGGTGGACTCTCAACCACTGCGCCACCAGGGAAGCTCTTTAAGGTATTTTTAATTCTAACTAATCAGGGACATTTTGAAATGTATAAGGACTCAACAAATGTACATCTCTTACACCCTTTTAGGAAACATCTTAAGGATAAACATCAACAAAAAGAGGGTAAGACAAAGAAAGAAGGTGTGAGATGCAGGAAGCAGGAATTACAAAATGATTGAACAGCAAACAGAAGCTCCAGAATAACAGTTAAGTCAGAAGCCTAAAAATAAATAATTACTGAATGTAGCAGGTATGGCAAAGATAGTCCCAAGAGTAGAAAGTTGACAAATGATAGGTAGGTGATAGATGGATAGATAGACAGACAGATAGATGGATAGATAGATAGATAGAGATGATAGATGCATACATACTTGCATACATACAGAAAAGGAAGTAGGAAAAAAGGAAGAGGGGAGGGAGGAATGAATTGGTGGATTATGTAAAATATTTGTTTA
This sequence comes from Platanista minor, assembly GCA_004363435.1. Lineage (NCBI taxonomy): Eukaryota > Metazoa > Chordata > Mammalia > Artiodactyla > Platanistidae > Platanista > Platanista minor. The sequence continues at coordinate 803 of RJWK010002421.1, read as the reverse complement.
TAGGTGTGTGACAGTTTTATGGAAATTATGAATAGATAAGTAGAAAATTATAAAATGAAAAAACTCAGTTAATATCATAACTCCAGGGACTTATCTGGCTGTCCAGCACTTAAGACTCCAAGCTTCCGCTGCAGAGAGCATGGGTTCGATCCCTGGTCAGGGAACTAAGATCCCCACATGTTGCTCCAGGCAGCCAAAAAACAAAAAACAAAGTCATAACTCCAATAACAACAAGAATTGTTCTAAAAAAAATCATCATAATAAAATATTTGGCTGGTCTACAAACAATTTTTGCACAATTATAATAATTAAACCCTATCTATTGCTGTAACTATTTTTTTTAAATTTAGTTTACTTTTAAAAAATGTATTTAGGTTAGGAACAAAATAAATATCTATATTGGGGCTGGGCATTGAGAAACAGAAGTATGGTGGTGGGAACAGAAGACTGGCACAATTAAAGAAAGGCACCCACTGATAATAGAATCATCTTATAATAAGGTCTATGTGTTCACTCAATGTCTCTGATTCTCTGAATCTCTGAGTCTCATGTGTAAAAATAGTTTACCTAGCTCTTTTAACAAACAAGTGAGGACCATATGAAAAAATTCCTCGGATTCTGTAAAATTAAATGCATTAAAGACATTGTTATTTTTGCTATCTTGAATTTTTCATGCTATGCAAAATTCTTTGCTCTTAATGTTATTACATCTCTATGAACTCCTTTTATACTGTATTATTAAAATGTCTCTAACCTATCTATCTACCCTCCATTTATATTTATATCAAATTCTGTAAATAATG
>RJWK010002420.1:0-70315 GCA_004363435.1 Platanista minor | reverse complement strand
CCCACCCATCCAGGTGGTAACAAAGCACCGAGCTGATCTCCCTGTGCTATGCGGCTGCTCCCACTAGCTATCTGTTTTACGTTTGGTAGTGTACATATGTCCATGCCACTCTCTCACTTTGTCACAGCTTACCCTTCCCCCTCCCCATATCCTCAAGTCCATTCTCTAGTAGGTCTGTGTCTTTATTCCCGTCTTGCCCCTAGGTTCTTCACGACATTACTTTTTTTCTTAGATTCCATATATATGTGTCAGCATACGGTATTTGTCTTTCTCTTTCTGACTTACTTCACTCTGTATGACAGACTCTAGGTCCATCCACCTCACTACAAATAACTCCATTTTGTTTCTTTTTATGGCTGAGTAATATTCCATTGTATATATGTGCCACATCTTCTTTATCCATTCATCTGATGATGGACACTTAGGTTGTTTCCATTTCCTGGTTATTGTAAATAGAGCTGCAGTGAACATTTCGCTACATGACTCTTTTTGAATTATGGTTTTCTCAGGGTATATGCCCAGTAGTGGGATTGCTGGGTCATATGGAAATTCTATTTGTAGATTTTTAAGGAACCTGCATACAATTTTTTAGATGTAATGCCATTGCACACTTAAAATACTATAGCATTGTTTAAGCATAACTTTATATGCACTAGGAAACCAAAATAGATGTGTGTGACTCACTTTATTGTGATATTTGCTTTTTTGTGGTGGTCTGGAACTGAACCTGAGGTATGCCTGTGTCCAGCAGAAACAGTCCAAATACCCAACAACAGATGAATGGATAATCAAATTGTGTATATCAATAAATGGAAAAGTATTCAGCAATAAAAAGGAATGAAGTACTGATAACTGCTACAACATGGACAAATTTTGAAAGCATTATAAGGAAAAGAATTTAGTTACAAAAACTTACATATTAAATAAAGATTTACATGAAATTTAATTGAAATTTATATGACGGGTCAAGAATAGGCAAATCCATAATAACAGAAAACAGATTAGCTGTTGCCAGGGGCTAGACGTGGAGGGCAATGAGGAGTGACTACAAAAATAACAGGATTTCTTTGTGGGGTTATAGTAATGTTCTGAAATTAGAGAGTGGGGATGGTTGTACAACTCTATCAATAAAGTAAAAATAACTGACTCATAAACTTTAAAGTTGAATTTTATGGCATGTGAGTTATATCTCAATAAATCTGCTATTTAAGTAAGAAAACTTATGAATGTCATATGTATTATCATAAACAGAAATATATCAATATATATTTTTATCTAACTATGCATTTGTATGTATATTTATGTATTGAAAATTTGTATTCAGTGAATAAGGGTCATTTTATCTTGTATATTTATTTATAGAGAGTTTGATTTCCTCCAGAAATTGCTATTCATTATAAAACTGTATTAGTTATATACATGACTAGCATAAAAAAAACTTCTTATATCTTTAAAATTCCTGCTATAACTTTGACTTACAACATTATCCACTCAAAGGAAGTACAAGAATGTTGAATTAAAATGAAGCTGAGTATTGAGAGCTTTGGAAAATGTCAAGTTGTTTTGAAGTAATACGTCTTTCACTAATATTATTCTATTCACTACACTGCTATGGAGCTTAGTAAAGTCACTGATGCTTTCCAACTTAAAATAGGTACATAGGTAGGTACATAGATACATACATAGGGATTCATCTCTTAGTTATGTAGTTTAAAGAAACTTTTTTCTATATATCTATACCTTATCCCTATCACAGTCTCTATATATACACACACACGTGTGTGTGTGTGTCTGTGTGTGTATATATATTTATATGTAAAATTGTTGAACCTATTATTTACAGAGACCTTTGTTTTATTAGTTCTAAGTTCTCTGTAAACTCTAAAAGTAAACAGGATATTGTATGTAAGAAAGCTTAATATTCATAAAAATCCAAGCAGTTGTCAGATAAAACAAATCTGGACTTAGGTAAGCAAAGATTTTATTCAAAATTGCAATAGGGAGAGGACTCAGACCTCATGAACCGCAAGCATCTCTAAATCAAAGTAAAAAGGGCTTTCTTTACTAGGGAGAAGAAAGCAGAACTAGCAAGAACATTGTGGGGAGTAGGGCAGCAAGGTGGGCTGACCAGGTAGAAAAACTAGGGCTTTTCTACAGGAAATGTGTCTCTCTGGTCGGCCAGATTTCAGGATGAACTGTTAAGGTGGGATATTTTGTACCTTAGTGCTTGTTTAAACTTGAAGCAATCCAAAGTTAGGGACCTATGAAGCAGATGGAAGCCTGATTAAATTTCATCGAGCCAAATGAGAAGTAAGTAGGGCTGATTACAATCATTTGGTCACTCTCAATTATGTTCAGGAGTTAATTATGAAAGACAGGGAGACATAGAAAAACAAGTTAGATACCAACTATTCCCTGTGAGGTAATCTTGAATTACATTTATGTAATTGCACAAAAAAAAATGATCTACTTCTCTCTCTAAATTCTGTAAAATATGATTTGGCTGTTTAGTCTTCCTACAGCTAATTTTATTAATAGGGTCTTCAGTGACCTTATTTCCAAATAAATTCACATTCTGGAGTACTGGGGGTTAGGTCTTAAATATGCATATATTTTAAAATTTTGGACATAATTTAACCTATTACAGACATGTTTGATAACCTCTCAGTACCTCAGGTGTCTCATCTTTAAATGGGAATAATTATTATCAATATCATGGGGTTAAATGAATCATTCAAAGCAAAATTCTTGGATGAGCACTTGTCTTAGCTCTTATAATTGTTATTATCATCATCATTTACACATACGCATGCATGACTTTTAACAGAAACATACCCCTGGAAGGACAGGGATAGTGACGACTATAAATAATCTAACATTTTATTAAATATTAAACATATATATCATTGCAATCAATAATATATTCTCAATGTCATAATTTTGCATTGATTCAATATGTATATTTTCACTTATGTTTATGTTAAAACTATGCATATACAAAGTGAAATCCTGGTATTTAACAACCTAAATAGAGAATAGGGATTTTTAATTCAAGTATATTACACATATGGATAGGAATTCTGAGAGCTTTGGAAAATGTCAAGTTGTTATGCATTGATTAAAAATTATTGATGCAGCTCTTGACAAAACAAGTATAGTAGCACATGTTAAAACTCATAAAATGTGTAATAAAACTAAGTAATGATTATATAAATGAAATCTGACTTCAATATTATTCAAGAACATTGTAAAAACAATACCTAGCATTACTGAATTTTAAATAATACATGTTTTCCAGTTAATCACTGTTGTAATCTCTGGGTCTCTTGTCCCAGGCCTCACCTTTCCACCCATTTTGACAACTAACTTGCCTGCTATTCTGGAAAGAAGAGCCCCTCCTCTCCATAAAGAGAACCCTTCCTAACGAAATGAATATATTGCCCGAGCACTCAATAAATGTTTACCCTAAGTGCTACTATGTCTCAAACATTTCACTTTGGTTTTAGATCATATCATTATTCAATGCATTAAATCACTGTTCCCTACATTAAAGATGGCTATGATTCACACATGACTTAAAGCTGAAATATCAAGATATCCAAAAATAGAAACAACCATTCACTCACGTTCCCAGGGGAAATAATTATGTATATGAAGATGGAATTTATAACCTGTATATTTTGAAAGGTTGCAATTGTAATTCAAATAATCATTTTACATGACTCAAATAAGTTTAAAAAATATGATGTTGCCAGATGAATTGTGTACAAAAAAATGTTTACCTGTTATAGATAGTATGTTTCATCAATATTTAGACAATTACTGACATTTGAGTCCCATTTAATCAGATGCCTTTCTTTAGTAGCACAGGAAAGGCTATTTTAACAAATGGATTTAGATAATAAGAACCAAGCCTATACTGAGGAATAAATCAATATTCCATTTATTTAACAGTTAAATATTGATGCATATGTCACAGTAAATATATACAGTCAAAATTATATGTAAAACATTATAAGAGAAATATCTGGCTTGAAGTTCAGATACAAGTCTCCTGATTCATGAATCTTTCTCTTTTCTTTTTTCAGTATAGTTGTTCTGAATTGTCTTTAACCATCTGAGTCATATGCCAAGCCACATATCACACTTAGCCCATGTTTAAGTTAATCTATAAATGTATAAATAATGTATTTACATGAAGTATATTATATTATCAGTTTCCCCATGGGTTTAACAAACCTTAAAGTCCAAAGCTCAAAAAATTACTATAATATTTTATAGCCTGATTTTGTTTCCTTTTTTTGTTATTATAACCATAAACAAAATCACCAGGTGTAGGTTTAGAAATTTTTTCTGGTGTAACAAATTCCTTTTACCTGTTAAGTGGTTGCTGAGACATATATCTAGTGATCAGTATTTATATAATCTGGGAGAAGTCATCAAGCCCTGTATCATAATCAAAAATCAGAAGATAACTCAGAACATGTAATGTTGCCTAGTCATGAGATGATAATATATTTTTTTCTTTTTAATCTGGTAAGATTGCACCAAGTCCCCTAGGAATAAAGCAATAACCCTAGGAAAATATGAAAATAAATATAGAATTATTAAATAATGTCAGTAATTATAGTAATAATTGCAAACTTTTTTCACATTTTTGTCATGTTTATTTTGCAGATTAAAGTTTTAGAAAAATCATTAAAATATGTGGTTTAATATAATTTAATTTTAATGTAAGTTAAGGAAATTATATACAGTTTATGTTGAAATTTTCAAACATTTTCTTAAGTATATATTTGAGTTTAATCATTCAAACACCCATGGATAATCCTTTCTATGTATCAAAATCATATATCATCAAAATAGTATGTGTCTTCTGAACCTTCCCTTAGTATTCCTCAAAAGGTCATGCAGATATTTGTCCTTGCTACTGTGATTAGAGTTAAATGGAAATGCAGAAACTTCATGGACTACTGGAGAGTGCAATCAAGCTAATGATTCCTGGATATTTCAAAAATAATAACAATCTCTCATTCAGACTAAAGGAGATACAGAAGATATAGAACCACATGAGAAAGGAATTCTGATAAAATTTCATTTCAGTCTATATCAGATATATCCCTGAAATGATCCAAGGCTATTTCTCAAGAATTTGCTTTACACATGTTTTAACGATAGATCTAATTCTCACATGGGCATGAAGTATTCAAAAGCAGTACCGACTCTCTCAAGAAATCTCATTAACCAGTGCCACCATAAAAAATAAGTGAGATTTGTGTGGGTTGTTCCTACTCCATTTCCTTTAAATTACCAGTTTGGCAAGTGTGAAAAACGGATGGGTTTTAGAGAATGACTCAAGATGATAGTAACTTAATCGTGTGGAGACTCCAATGTTGACTGCTCTTTTAGAAGTTATTTCTCTTTTGGAGTAAAGAAATATCATCCCAAGAACTCAGTATCTATATAGCTAAAAAAGGCGTCCACAAAATGTTTCCATTTTATCCTCAAACAACTATAAGGATATGTTTGCAGAATATTACTTTATTAACCTATATTAATTTGAGATAGTCTTTGGCATGAGGTAGATAGTAAAAATATGAATTACATTATTTAAGATGAGACTAACCATTCTATGTAACAGTTTTCTCAGTATAAGTTTGTCTATTTTAAAAATTCAGGTTATACTATTGATATATAGTAATATGGCATGATGTTCTCTAATTTCAGTATTTGTCATTTTTATATTTTAGCCTTTTGTATGTGGTTTCCTTTGTGATTATGTGTACATATTTTTTAAAAAAAATTGTTGGAGTATAGTTGATTTACAATGTTGTGTTAGTTTCAGGTGTATAGCAAAAATGAATCAGTTATGCATATACATATATCCACTCTTTTTTAGATTATTTTCCCATATAGGTCATTACAGAGTATTGAGTAGAGTTCCCTGTGCTATATAGTAGGTTCTTATTAGCTATCTATTTTATATATAGTAGTGTGTATATGTCAATCCCAACCTCTCAATTTAACCCTTCTCCTCCTTCCCCCCTGGTAACCATAAGATTGTTTTCTACATCTGTAACTCTATTTCTGTTTTGTAAATAAGTTCATTTGTACCATTTTTTTTAGATTCAACATGTAAGCAATATCTACTATAGTGTCCTTCTCTGTCTGACTTACTTCACTCAGTATATATACACACATTTTTAAATATATTGTTAATTTTTTTATTAAAATAGATGATTCATTTATATATTCCTTCAAAATATATTGGTGATTACCCACTATGTGCCAGTCACTGTTTTTATTGCTGGGATTATGTGGACCTGACTTATGGAACTTAAATTTTTGTGCTAACAGAATAAAATAAAGAGGAAAAATAAACAATATGATTGCATATAATGGTCAGTGCTGTGAAGAAAAACAAATCAGAATAGGTAGTGAGGGATGTATAGAGAAGGCCAAATGTTTCTGATAGAAATCACTAATATATTCTCCAAGGAGGTGACATTTAAACAAAAAGTCTGTGATTATCTAGAGGGAAATCATTTCATGCTAGAAGGCAGCAGGTATAAAAGCTCTGGAGTGGGAGTAAGCTTGGCATTTTCATGGAAGAAATATAAGCAGTGTGGCTGTAGCTAATAGCATGTAGGAGAAATCTCAAGAGGTAGGTAAAGAAGATTCTAGTAATTACTTTGAGGGTCTTTGTAAAGGTATGTGTGCAAGTGTATGTGGTTCTGCAATATATGAATCTAATGTGGCGTGAGGGCACTGGAGGATTTTGGTCAAAAGAGTAATATGATCTACACAGCATAACATCACACAAGTTGTTTTAAGAGAACAGACTATGAGGAGGGTAAAGTGGTGCCAGGGATGTGAGGGATAAGAACTGGAATGAAAGGTAAACAGACTGGTCCAGGTCAGGGACGCTGATGCCTTAGGGTTGAGTTTGGTGTTGGAGGTGGTCATAAGTTGTTAAGTTGGGGACATAGTTTTTAATAGAACTGGCAGTACTAGCTGATGAGATGTGAGCTGTGAGGTGAAAAAAAAATCAAAGATGACTTCAGGGTTTAAGATTGAGCATCAAAATGAATGATGATGTAATGATTAAGAAGAGAGAAGCTAAAGAAAGATTTGGGAGTGGAAGTACCATGCATTCTACCTTGTATGCATTAATTCTATGAAGCTTGTTAAACAGCCAAATTGAGATGTCAAGAGGATTTTAGCAGCTAGTTATATAGATTTGAAAGTCATTTGTACCTAGATGGTATTGAAAGCCATGGGATTGAACGAGATCACAGAGATTTGCAACAAGCAACCATGCCAACTCTTTCCTTTATTCATTAGATATTATTGCCTGTCCTTAATTAAATCTCCATTGCTTCATATTCTTGCCATCAAGTTCCTTTCTCTATCATGCTTTTTGAAAAATTTATTTGGCTATCCATGGATGATACTGCTGTCTCTCAGGCTTTCCAAAAGGTGTTTGCATTTAATCACATCTCATATGTCACAAGTTTCTGCATGAAAATATGCTTTCATTTATCTGGGATAAATGTTCAAGAGGGTAACTCTCCTTTTGGTTTTAAAAGGAACTGCCAAACTCTTTTTCAGAGTGATGAACTATGTTACATTCCAATTATCAATGTATGAAAGATCCAGTTTCTCTGCTTTCTCACCAGCATTTAGTGATACCACTTTGTTTTACTTTAGCTGTTCTGATTGGTGTGTAGTGATATTACATTGTGATTTTATTGACATTTCTCTAATGGCTAATAATGTTCAACATTTTTTATGTGCATATCAGCTAAACATATATAGTACTCTTCCGTAAAATGCCTGTGTGTCTTCTGACCATATTCTGATTAAATTGTTATTCATTTAACGTCCAGGTGTGAGAGTTCTTTATATATCCTAGATACTGGTCTTCTATGGTCTGAATATTTGTGCCTCCCTAAAATTCATGTGCTAAATCCTAATCCCCAAGGTGACAGTATTAGGATGTGGGACCTTTTGGAGGTGATTAGGTTATGAGGGCCTAATCGAAGGCATATTTTTAATACAAAATTTTCCTACTAGAGAATTTTCCTATTCTGGGACGTAGTCAATGCTAACAGCCTTTTCTGTTTATGTTACTTGGTAAATTAATCAGAGTACTATTCCCAAGTATTGAATATGATGGGTCCAGAATCCAAAGAGGTCCGCAAAAAATGTGCTTCCTCCTTATTGGGAAAAAGTTCAAATTATAATAATTTGGCCAATGCTATGAAGGAGTTAAGTAGCATGCCCCAAATCACTGTGCTCCTAAAAACCCCACTGATGTTGTGGTAGTTTTTGAATCTTCCTAGGGGTCACATTTCACCCTCTGGTGTCATGTATCTTACTGGGCCCTTCCATCATAGTTGACACTTCTTTCTTATCCAGACAGATTAATATTATATCATCAATTTAATGGACCAATTTAATATTTTGGAGGATGAACAGAAACTCGGCATTTGTCATTACAATAACTGGTAGCCCACAGACCAAGGATTCAACGTGGGGATTCTGCCAAGCACCCGATGTGCTCATTTTAATAATATAGTTTTCGCATTCCTTTCAACAAAGTGTTCCCTTCTCTCACCATTTGCCAAAACAGTCCTAGTATGTCTACTATATTTAGCACAGGTCGTCTCTTTCAGAGAGCTTCCAAGTGCCATTTTCACTGTGAGTTAGCACTATCTCCTGGGATTTTTGCATGTGTGATGATAACTCTTTCATGGGAGAATTCACCCATATTAATAAATTCTTTCTTATCTAACCTGACGATCCACCGCAACTCACCCAAAGGATCAAGTGTTACACATCATCTCCCACATTTGGAGAGTATGCTGGCTAAGTCTTGCAGCTTCATCAGTGTGGAGCTTTTTCTTCTTTACTAGGTCCAGCAGTTCTTCTGTCTTGTTTTAGTGTGACTTAATCACATTTACTGGTCAGGAAGGGAGGTGGAAGTAGATCTGGAGGGAGTGTGTGTTTCCTTGCAAGGCACAGACATTTGTGGGAAAGGGGTTATTGTCTATAACCCCACAGGAGTGGGTCACTTCTGTGAGAATATGGGGTTTAGACAGATCTTGTTTCAAAGTTTTTAAATGCATCAACCTAGATTTCTCGATTCCAAGTCTCATAGATTCATGTCATTCCAACTAGAGTTAAGACCAACTAAGCCAATGTAGTAGCTGAGAATTTATCCTTCTCTGAAGCTATGCTGCTCCTGTAAACAAGCCTCATGCATGATACTCCAATATTTCTCTGCTCCAGAAAGTGATCACTGTCTTTATAGGATGCTACAGTAGGTTTTTGAGTTTCACACTTATCCTTCAGTTGGATAATATTGATCCTTGACCTTGTATTGTCTTTCTCCAATGCATTAACTTCACTCAGAGTCAGGCATCTAACTCCATTGTCCACATAAATAGTGCAGCCACCAGAATGTATTTTCTTCCACTTTCCATTAGTATCCTATTCAAGTTTACCATCTGTAAATTTCTTTTAACAATTTAAAAGCTCTGTGTTAGGAGCCTTCATTGGTTTACCCACTACAATTAATGGGATCCACATTGCCATAGAGGCTTTAGAATGGAGAGAAAAATTGGGCTAGTATCAGTTTAAGCTACCCACAGGAAGCTTGGCCAAACAAAATGGATGCCAAGGCAGCAATTCCCTGGAGCAACTTGGCTAAACTCTCAACAGTCGAAAAGGCAGGTAAAGCTACCTTTTTGAGGAACATTAATTGTGGCAGAGATAACTAATACAGTAAGACCACATTTTAAAAAGAGAATGAACTATTTTCTAGACTAACACATAAAATAAGCAGTCACAGAGCTCACTGGAAAACAGACAAATCTTGATTAAAATCAACCAGATAAGGCTGTTCACCGAAAAGAATTTCAAGCTTTTGTGTATACATATGACACAAAAGTTAAAGGAGCCATCAATCTTAGAATTAATATATTAGTACCTTAGAATGATTGATACTACTGGTATTTAACCCAAGGGGAAGATGAATCCAAAGTGGCTGAGAAGAAAGACAGTTGTTTTTTAATACCAATTTAGTATTCAAGCCATTTATGTGCTGAATAGGAGCTACAAGTTGAAAAATCTTATGTCTTGCATTGTTTATATTTCAGAACATGGTGGGCATGGCAGTTCCCAATTTAAGAACACATATGGATATATTCATATATAGATAACTGGATAAATCAATCCTGCTTTAAAAAAATCAGTTCAGGGGCTTCCCTGGTGGCGCAGTGGTTGAGAGTCCACCTGCCGATGCAGGGGACACGGGTTCGTGCCCCACTCTGGGAAGATCCCACATGCCACGGAGCGGCTGGGCCCGTGAGCCACGGCCGCTGAGCCTGCGCGTCCGGAACCTGTGGTCCGCAACGGGAGAGGCCACAACAGTGAGAGGCCCGCGTACCGCAAAAAAAAAAAAAAAAAAAATCAGTTCATATTATGATCATCAATATAGAATAAACGAAGCAGTGCCTTTTGTAGACTGTGCTATTAAAGAAGCATATTCTTGTCTTTGTGTTACAAATGATAGGACATAAAATCAGACAGAACTTAACCCAGTATTCAAAATGAACAATTTTTTAAAAACCTCAAATATTGAACTAAAAAAGGTACAGTATTTTTAGCTAGTTGAAGTCAATCCCACATTAAAAAAAGATAAATGGAACATTGAAAATAAAACAGTGCTATGCTAAGCTGTGAAAACTAGAGCACATGCCTGCCTTTTTTTTAATGGCTTATTTTCATCTTTCTAGTGAATCACTAAACTTTTAACTGATTTAATATCTGATTCTCTTAGAAGGGAGAAGACAAAACTTCAGTTTTATGTAATTACATATCTTTTAATAATTTACAAATTATATCTGTAAATGTTTTAAAACCATTCTATCTTCTCACTCACCTCTTCATGTTATATGCTACTTATTGAACACTTGATCTATAATACCTTGGATTGTTTCAAACAGGTGATACTTACCTTTACAACTAAATCTTAAGCTTTTGAGAATGAAAATCTAATCACCATTTAATCGTAAACCTACAACAAATAAATGTTTATTCAGCACATGCTCTAAGTCAGGCTGTGAATTAGTTGCTAGGGATACCAGCCTAGACAGAGATATAAACTCTGCCTTTATGGAGACAACATAAAGAAGACAGACATAAACAAAGAAGTATAATACAATGTAGTAAATATTACTGTAGAGCTGTGGTGGTGTGGAAAGGGAATCAGGTAAAGTAAGAAGAGATGTGACATTTTAGAGGGATCCTTAAGGATACATTGGAATGCATGCTTAAGACAATGAATGCCTTAAACTTTTTGTTTTCCTTTGTAATGTTCAACATAGAATTATTCATTAGTCCTCAAAATACACACACCAGTGGACAAAATATTCTTTGTTATAAATTTGTGGGGAGGAGAAGGCCTCAGAAATTTCCACAGTTCTTGCCTATTTACCAACATCTCTATAACATTACAAAGCTATAAGTCACTGATATTCATGTATATAACCATAGCCACTTATATAGTTCCCTAAACGTATATTACTTTTTAGCTATGCTTCTGTTAGATAGCAATAATGTATGGTTAAAATATAAAATGAATTAAAATACAAAAGGTAACTTTGTTATTCTAAAAAGTTTCAAAAGATTTTTTAAAAATAAGAATTGGTTTGGCTAAATACCCACAGAGTTTTTAAAGATTTATGTCATCCAGAGAAGATAAACTTATTTTCTTTCTTCATAAAATGGATTTCTCGTACATTTGTCAAATGCATTAACTATTCTATTTATAAAAACAAAATAACAATTGAACAAACAATGCCTACACAGCAAGTTAAAAATATAAGGTTTGGAAATAGCTTTCAAGTGTTTTCCAGCTGTAATTACTTAACTTTTAAAAAAGCTGACCTATTCTTTTTTTTTTTTTTTTTTTTGTGGTACTTGGGCCTCTCACCGCCGTGGCCTCTCCCGTTGGGGAGCACAGGCTCCGGACGCGCAGGCTCAGCGGCCATGGCTCACGGGCCCAGCTGCTCCGCGGTATGTGGGATCTTCCCAGACCAGGGCACGAACCCGCATCCCCTGCATCGGCAGGCGGACTCTCAACCACTGCGCCACCAGGGAAGCCCTGACCTATTCTTATTTTATTATGTTCTTAATTTAAGACATTCAATAAAAGTTTTATCTCTGACTGATCATGCATACTTATATATTTATTATTCCTGAAAAAGTTTTAATACTATCCATGATTATAGTTGTTCCGTTCTCAAATAAATATTTGACTAAAATGCATAGTTGAAAATCTGATACTATTATTTGGATTGTCATTTATTTATGCTAGCGAAATGAATGGTTTCTTAACTTTTTTAGTAAAGATTAAACCATTTATATTCTAATTGATTTTTAAAAAAGATTCTTGAAAAAATGTTACATTATTGACTCAGAAATATACTTCCAAAGGCATTAAAAAATAGATGGTCAGCCATCAATATGTGTTACATATTTCTTCTTATTTTTATTTTTTTTTTGTGAATACTTATATAGATGAATAATTAAAATAGCTTATGGTGTAGTTGATATTTTATCTACAGAACTTTACTGGCGTTATACATACTTCCATGTTATACTGAATATTTATAGCTCTTTCCCATTAACTACCTACTGAGGCTGGATTAGACTGGGCCATCACTGCAGAAAAGGATGGCACATATACACACACATACACACAAAAAAAACCCAAAACAAAACAAAACAAACAGAACATGGGGCCAGTGCAAGGGGGCAAGATGTTGGTAGAGCAAAGCAAAGATATTTTCTAATAGTTTAGAATACAAGAGCATACAAAAGCAAGGAATATGGCAAGGTAACATAGTGGAGAGGCTTCATGGAGAAGCATTGGTTTTGGAGTCAGACACATGGAGTTTGAAACCTGAGCTATAAGATTCTGTGCAAAAAGATATGTAAATTCTTGATTTTTTATTAAAAACTACACATAATAATTACTATTGAATGCAATAATGGCTGAACTATACCTTGCACAGTGTTTGATGCAAACTAAGTCTTCAGTACATGTTATATTCATTTCTTCACAACTGATGGTGCTGTAATCTGCAACAGTTAAAAACAGTCTATATGATTAAAAAAAAAAAAAACAGGATTACTAAGAAGAAGAGATAAATAATATAGAACAGAAGTTTTCAAAATTTAGGAGTATAAAAATAAAAATAATTGTGATACTTAAGTGGCCCAAACCCAGAGATTTGGCTTCAGCTGGTCTAGAGAAGTGCATAGGCATCTGCATTTTTATTAGGCCAAGTGATTTTGTTGCATATTTGTGCAAAAAAATCAGTTGGATGAATACACAGGAAGAGTAAATTTCAAATGCTGTGGTCTTATGTGAAGGAAGAGCTTATTGTGTAGAACAATATAATATTTAACTTGGTATCAGTATTTCTCAATCATATCAATGTCTCTCAGACTTGAATAATGGACTTATTTAAAAGAAACATACTGTGAGAGGCTATCATCTTTGTCCAAGGTGACCAGATTTACCCTCCCATCTGAAACAACCAAAAATCAACAGACTATATATCTTCATCTATATCATCTATATAATCTATATCTCTGTCTATCTATATCATCTATAAGAACATACACGATGGTTTTCAAGACCCCAGACAACAGTGGGTAATGTTTTCTGACAAGTGAAAAAGAAAGAAGATACTTTCCTCACTAGCTGCCTTAAAGTTCCCAGGCCAAAGCAGGGAAGGGAAAGCAAGACAAGAGTCCAGGAGATCACATGAACTGACAAAACAGAGCTGAGAGTTCAGAGAGAAAAATGTGGCTGGAGATTACAACACAGATTACTGAGAGAAGAGATCTTCATAAAGAGATAACTCTGCATATCTAGAGTCTGAATACTGATCAACCCTAGTGTTTGAGAAAACTAAAAATATCCAAAAATATTAGAGAACAATGCCCATTTTCTCACAGAGGGCTGAGAAAGTGCATATCCCACCAGCAAGACCAGACAAACTTAATAATTTATATGATATTGGATAGAATACTCAGGAAAATCTAACCCCAGAAGCTGGAAGTAATATGCCCTAAACAGAGCAGTATTCTAAACACACCTAGAAAATCATAAAATAATAATGAACCTAAACATTCAAACTTTAAATAAACTATATCTCAGAACAAACCTCACAAATATTTATAGGAAAAATTATACTCAGGTTCTAACAAGGTGAAACTACAATTCTAATTTGATGTTTATTTATTCAAATATCTGCTAACACTGTTCATATAGTAATATACATGGCATCATATAGATATTACTTGATGCAATCAAATAAATTATATATCAATTGCTCTTTATATTTTTTAGAATGTATCATTAAAAGACAAATTTGAGTACATTGTGTGAATTTGATCATAAATATACTAAACACTGACATCTCATAAACATAAATAATTCAGCAGTGGTTATCTAGATAATTATTCACAATATATGGGGTGAACCATATATTCTCATGTAAATCAGAGAACACTGAGGATCTATGTTAAAAAATATAGTAATTATGGAAAATGGTAGAAAATATTTAAGCGAGAAATTGAAAGTGTCAGAAGATGTGTCCTAGCGGAGGGAATTGCATAAGTCACTTTTGAGGGAGTAATGGTGTGATTCTAGTGAAAGATGATGAAAGCCTTATCTAAGAAACTGGCAGTAGAGAAAATTTAAGTGTTTATGTCTGGGATATTTAGAGTAAGTGGCATAGGGAGAAATTATTATTTCAGAAGTAAAGTTGATAAGTTCTTTCTTATCCAGAGCAATATCTTACAGTGATTACTGTCTTCCTAATTTCTCCCTAAAAATGTTTTGGATGACAAGTGAACTAGTCAACTCAAATCTCTTTAGTTAATTGTACCTCTGTACAAAATGTAGAAAAGTAGGGAAGACTGTATTTTTTACATAACATATAACATGCTTACAGATATTTAAATTGCACAGATATCAAAAAATGTCCTGATTAGACTATGGAGAACACTAAATGGTCAGAGAACTGTGTACTAGTTGATAGGACAAAAGGTTGTCATCTAAAACAGAATGCCAGGATGATTGGGGACATATATTGAGATATTTGTAAGAAAGGAATAGAGATTCTAGTTACTAAAAAATATTTGAAAGCTAAGAATGCAAACTGTAACTACGTGGTAGTGCACGGAGTAGGGAGTTTTTAAAGAAAATAAAATAAACAATTAAAATAATAGTTTTGTCAAATTTCACAGAATATTTTAACCCTAAATCTGGCATAAGAGGCAACTTTAATGAATATCAAGAGTACAGTTGTATCTCTTGGAATACTCCTGCAGGGTTAGGGCCACTGGCCAATTAGCATAGGCTAATTGAAATCTCTTTGAGCACATCCAGTGTTTAAAGTAAGGACTTTGTGCACTCACTGACTAGTATCTTAATATGAGTTATGTTAAGTTATATACTTGATAAATTGTGAAAAATATGTATGTTGATATTGATGTTAATGACAAGTGGGATTATGCTAAGTATCTTGAACCAAATCATGAAAAAGTTTTGACTAAAATACTAAAGAATTTGGAATAGTTCATTCAATTAATATAGAAAATTCTGGTTTTTAGAGTCAGAAGACAACATAAAAATGATGCTTAAAGAAGGTTAGATATCCTACCATAGATAACATTGAGAAACTTGCATCATCAGTCCAGTGAAACTTACTTCTTTATATTTCCTTTTAATCCACTAACTCTTTCCGTAAAAGGAAATAATTTACGTAGGATACATGTTCTTCCTGCTGGATCCAAAATTTTTTGAACAGCGGGAAAGCAGTGCACTTTTTAGATGACCCTGATAATGGGCTCGTGTAGTGATTTATTCAGTGGATATGCATGCCGTGAATCCTTATTTCCTGGAGTAACAACAGGGAAACCAGGACTCTAGGTATATTGTATGTCAAGAAGATTAAATATTTGCAAAGCTCAAAAAATCTACAGGGGCTTTGAGAAGTTTATATGCACGTGTGTGTGTGTGTGTGTATGTGTGTGTGTGTGTTTATTTTACTAAGAAACTTCAAACACACAGCAAGGTTTATAGACTTAAAATTGATTTTAAAAATCTGTTATTTCTTGGATTGCCTATATACCTTATTGTGACTAACTTGCAACTGCTGAGTGAGCAGTATTTACCAAGGAAGATATGATTTTCTCAGTTGCAATATAATGTTGATCTCATTTGGACTGACTGCTAATCCATACAACTCAGTATGCTGACTTTGTAAAAGATTATTATTTCATATTACCAATGAATTTTAAAGTGTGCTAAAAGGCAATCTTTTTTTTTTTTTTTTTCGGTATGCAGGCCTCTCACTGTTGTGGCCTCTCCCGTTGCGGAGCACAGGCTCCGGATGTGCAGGCTCAACGGCCATGGCTCACAGGCCCAGCCGCTCCGCGGCATGTGGGATCCTCCCGGACCGGGGCACGAACCCGTGCCCCCTGCATCGGCAGGCAGACTCAACCACTGCACCACCAGGGAAGCCCTAAAAGGCAATCTTTTGAAGGGTGCTAGTTTTGAAAATTTGGTGTGGCCTTAACTTACAGACAGCGGTGTATCCAAATGTCTTTAGGATCAACCACATTTTTCATAAAATAATGGGTAATATTGTTGATTAAGTAACAATTCCAAAACGTTGCTTTAGTATTCTTAACTATGGTTCATTGAACACCTTTGATAGAAGGCTCTTACAGCACATCAGTCTACACATATTGATCAAGTCAGTCTCAGTTCCTTAACATTAAAATCTATTCTATGTGCAAAAATGGTTATAATATAAAAACACATTAGAAGTACTACCTCAAAAGAGCAACTCCTAAAGGGTCATATTAGGATGCTGTTGTATATTTGTTTGAATTATGATCTCAAAGTATTATAGAAGGTTATGTGTCCCAGAATATTTTGGAAAAGTTTTCTAAAAAGGAAGATTTCAGAAATGAAAAAAAAAAAAAAGTAAAAGATTGAATTCAAGTTTGAAGGTTGAGTGGGATTTAGTGCTGGAGAAGAAAAAGAGAATTAAAAAAAATAAATAAATAGGGCTTCCCTGGTGGAGCAGTGGTTGAGAGTCCACCTGCCAATGCAGGCAGGGGACACGGGTTCGTGTCCCGGTCTGGGAGGATCCCGCATGCCGCGGAGCGGCTGGGCCCGTGGGCCATGGCCACTGAGCCTGTGCATCCGGAGCCTGTGCTCCTCATCGGGAGAGGCCACAACAGTGAGAGGCCCGCAGTACCACAAAAAAAAAAAAAAAAAAAAGAAAATAGAAGCAATAGTCTCAGGAGTGGGAAATAGTAGGGCCTTTTGTAGTAAATATTGGTAAAACTGTCATAGCTAAAAGTGGGGTGAAATGGGAGCATGTGTAGAAGTAGATATGGAATAGAAGACAATTAATAAATGACCAATGTGTTCAAAGAGCAAATTATGCACTTTTAGTATTAGTTATGGCTATTAAAAAGTATTTGATAATTTGAAGTGGAAAAATAAAATAATTAGCAGTAAAATAGACTGAAAAATGGACTGAAGGATGAGTAAAGGGCAGCTATTTATAACCCCAAACTTCCTTTTACCCAGAATTTCTACTCCACTTATCTTAGATTGATTTTATGAGATATATCCAGATATATTACTGTTTGGGGGTTTTAGGAATTCTGAAGCTATTTGTGTGTATTATAGAATTAAGCAATTTTTTTTAAAAAATGTATTATATTGTTGGGTTTCAGAATTCCCTTGTGTACCTGAGGGGAGGCAAGGAAGAATCTTGCTGTTTTGGAGTAGTATTAGAACTATCCTATGAACCTATGACTTTTAGTTGACTGTATGAAATTGCCACTTTTCTAGTACAGTCCGCTAAAAGAACTTAGAAACAATGATATTCCGCTAGTGATGAGTAACCTTAGTACCCAGATCTTAATTTCTAAACATTTCTCATGAAAAGGGACAAGGGGACTTTGGTGAAATGGTTCATTTCAAAGTCAAAACAGGGAAAATATAAGGTAAACCAGCAATTTGTTTTGCAGGAAGTAAGGAAAATTATGTATATGTGCATGTTTGTGTGTATAATATGTATATTTATATATAATATTCTCAGTCACTGATTATTAGCTCTTTAATTAAATGCTTATTGAGTTGAAAAAGAGAAAAGGTAACCTGTCTATACAGTAAGGTTGGCTTACTCAGTGTATCATGTTAGGTTGAAATTTTGGAAGTGAGAAAATATTTTGGTCTTCTCACCACTTAGGCATTAGATTCTGGGTTATGTCTCTTAATACTTAGGCAATGTTTCATATTCCTCCAAATCTGCACTCAGCAGTATAAAAACTGACCAGTATGTATTTATGTCTGTTGATCACAATCATCCTGTTAACACATCCCAGAAATTACATATTAATTCAAGTAATATGTAGCATTTTGTTATTTTTTTTGCCTCCTCTATTAAGGCCACTAGATCTATGCAATATTGCAAGTAAAAAAAAAAATCATACTTAAATCCGGATAGTCCAATATATATAGATAGATGCTGAATTAAAAAAAACATAGTTTCAAAAGAGAATAATCTGAAGGGCCTCCTAGCACAGAAGATTAAAGGGGCCATAACAAGCTAAATTATTCTGCCACTACTTTTATGGTTTTTAACTGTCCTTTCTTTTCTATTACATGCATATTAGAAGTCAGTATATTCTATTGAGAGGAGAATTAATGGGAAGGAAAAATGAGAAGATTTTTGCTCTTATATTCAGTATCGTTCCCTTACACTTGAACCAGACATTCTTTTTCTTCTACTCCATAGGTTATCCTATATGCCAATAAAATCCAAAATTCAAAAAGTCAAATGATCTTACTTAATTTTTATTATTCCAGAAATCAAGGACTCAAAGCTATTGGGGCATGGGTCCTGTTACTTGAACATATTATTCTATCTTAGCTAAACCTAGCTAGCTAGCTAAATAAATAAATAAATAAATAAGGAAGGTCAGGTTGAAATAAGTGGAGGAACAGCAGGGGAATATGGAGAAATAAATCTAATCTCCCTATTGCATGACTAGGATACTGTAGACATGGACTAACTTGAGTCTCTTTGAAACCTGTAAGATCTAATCTAGAGGTGGGAATTAATAAGACAGGGATAGGTTTTAGATAAATCATGTTATGATTCTCAGATGGTGTAAACTTTTTTTCTTTGCAGCCTTATGTCTCTTATTTCAATTTCAAACACAAATGGTTGTTTTCTAAGACTGCTGGTTGTTATTATGTCCCTATCAGGTTTGAAAGTTATTAGACTACACAGAACTTCTGGCTATTCTAAATGGATGGGTTAGATTGTTTGTTTTTCATTAAACCATTTTCATTGCACCATGGAAACCCGTATCAAAACAATTGAAATTGAACAATTTCCTGATTGAAAGATATGGTTTTAGAATATCAGGAGTATAACAGTGTCCATAAAAAGTATCCTAATCACTTTATCCTTCTTAAAAAGCCCTGCCCTCAAGGGAAACTAGTTTACAAAAGCTAATCTGATGAGATATTATCAGAGCCTACTAAAGTAAAACACCCAACTCTAGTCTACTTTAACCATCCTGTCCTACCTAGAAGAGAACTATAAAACTGAGAAACACTTGTGAAATTCACAGTCCAGAGGCATAAACTCACTAATAGACTGAGACCTAATCATAGGTCTATAGAATGTTTTCTTTCCCCACACACCTCTCTACCACAGTACTAAATGTCTGCATAAAAAAATCCCTTTAGCCCAGTATGTCATGTCCAGGTATCAAGAAAAATTACAAGGCATACTGAAAGGCAAAAAACACAATTTGAAGAGACGGAGCAAGCATCAGGACTGTACATGACAGGGATGTTGGAATGATCAAACCTGGAATTTGAAGTACCTATAGTTAATGTGCTAAGGGCTCTACTGGATAAGGTAGATAGCATGCAAGAACAGTTGGGCATGTAAGCAAAGAAATGGAAATCCTAAGAAAGAACCAAAAAGAAATTCTGGAGATAAGCAACACTTTAATAGAAATGAAAATGCCTTTCATGGGCTCATCAGCATATTAGATACATCTGAGGAAAAAAAAAAATCTCATCTGTAGATATCTGATCTGTAGATTCCTCAAACATAAAAAACAAAGAGAACAAAGACTGAAAAAATAAAACAGTATCCAACAACTGTGGGACAACTACAAAAGGTATAAAAATACATAATGGGGATACCAGAGAAGAAAGAAAGGACCAGAAGAAATATTTGAAACAATTAATTTCCCCAAATTAATGTTAGACACCAACCCACAGATCAAGAAAGCTCAGAGAACACCAACCATACATGACAAATTTTAAAATGTTTTGAACTAAATGAAGATGAAAACAGCTTATCAAAACTTGCAGGAAGCAGTAAAAACAGCACCTAGAGGAAAATTTATAGCATTGAAAGCATATGTTAAAAATGAAAGATCTAAAATCAATCCTTTCAGCTTCCACCTTAGGCAGCTGGAAAAAACAAGGGCAAATTTAATCCAAAGTAAGCAGAAAAAAATAAATAAAATTAATGCATAAATCAATGAAATTAAAAACAGGCAGTCAATAGAGAAAAATTAACAAAACCAAAAGGTGGTACTGTGAACATCAATAAAATCAATAAAACTCTAGCCAGGCTAACTAAGAAAAAGAGGAGAAAACACAAATTACTAATATCACAAATGAAAGAGGGACTATCACTACAGATCCTATGGACATTAAAAAGATAATAAAGGTGTACTATGAACAACTCTATGACCACAAATCCGATAACCTAGATGAAATGGACCAATTTGTTAAAAGACACAGTTTGCCAAAACTCATACAAGAAGAAAGAGACAATTTGAATAGGCCTACATCTATTAAAAATTGAACTAGTAATTAATAATCTTCCAAAACAGCACCAGGCCAAACAGGTTCATTGGCAAATTCTACCAACCATTTTAGGAAGAAATAATACTAATTTTCTATTATCTCTTCCAGAAGATAGAAGCAAAGGGAATACTTTGTAACTTATTCTATGAGGACAGCATTACCCTAATACCAAAAGCAGACAAAGGTATTACAAGAAAAGAAAATATAAACCAACCTCTCTCATGAACATAGATGGAAAATTTTTTTCAACAAAATATTTGCAAATTGAATACAAGTATATGTAAAGAAAATTATACACCATAGCCATGTGAGATATATCCCAGATATATAAGGTTTATTCAACATTTGAAAATTAATTAAGGAAATCATCATATCAACAATTTAAAGAAGAAAAATTACATAATCATATTGTTAGGTGCGGAAAGTTGTTTGACAATATCCAACACTTATTTATGAGAAAAACTTTAAGTAAACTAGGAATAGAGAGAAACTTTTTCAACTTGATAAAGGATATCTACAAAAAACCTAGAGCTAACATCATACCTAACAGTGAGAAGCTTGAAGCTTCCCCACTAAAATGAGGTACAAAGCAAGGATGTTCTTTCTAACCACCCCTTTTCAGCATTGGACTGGAAGTTCCAGATAATGCAGTAAGACAAGAAAAGGAAATAAAAGATATACAGATTTGGGAAGAAGAAATCAAACTGTAGATGACATGATTATCTACTTAAAAAATCTGAAAGAATTGACAAAAAGTTCTGGAATTAATAAGTGAGTATAGGGCTTCCCTGGTGGCGCAGTGGTTGAGAGTCCGCCAGCCAATGCAGGGGACACGGGTTCGTGCCCTGGTCCGGGAAGATCCCACATACCACGGAGCGGCTGGGCCCGTGAGACATGGGCTGAGCCTGCGCGTCCAGAGCCTGTGCTCCGCAATGGGAGAGGCCACAACAGTGAGAGGCCCGCGTACCAAAAAAAAAAAAAAAAAAGTAAGTATAGCAAGGTAATAGTTTACAAGGTTGAAATACAAAAGTCAACCTCCTTTCTCTGTGCCAGCAGTGAACAAGTGGAATTTGAAATTAAACACAATACAATTTACATTAGCACCCTGACAAATGAAATACTTATATTTAAACCTAATAAAATATGAGCAAGATATATATGAGGAAAGCTTTAAAACTCTGATGAACAAAATCAAATAATAAAAAGTAGAGATATATTCCATGTTCATGGATAGGAAGTCCCCAAATTATCAAGATATCAGTTCTTCCTAATTTAATCTATAGATTTAATGCAGCGAATCAATCCCAGTAAATTATCTTCTAGATATTTAGAAACTGATTCTTAAATTTAATCCAACCAACATAATATGGAGGAGAATAACAAATTTGGAGGGCTGACATTACCCAACATCAAGACTTTTAAGACTTACTACAAATGTACAGTAATCAAGACAGTGTGGCATTAATGAAAGAACAGACAAATAGATCAATAAACAAAATAGAGAGT
Organism: Platanista minor; assembly: GCA_004363435.1. Taxonomy (NCBI): domain Eukaryota; kingdom Metazoa; phylum Chordata; class Mammalia; order Artiodactyla; family Platanistidae; genus Platanista; species Platanista minor. The sequence continues at coordinate 47,793 of RJWK010002420.1, read as the reverse complement.
CCAGAAATAGAACTACTTAATTATAGTTAACTGATTGTTGATAAAGGACCAAAGGCAATACAATGGAGAAAAGATATTTCCTTCAGCAAATGCTGCTGGTACACTGACATATACATTCAAAACAAAAAAATAATCTAGACACAGACTTTATACTCCTTACAAAAATTAACTCAAAATGGATTTCAGATCTAAATGTAAATGCAATACTTTAAAACTCCTAGACCTAGATGACCTTTGGTATGGTGATGATTTTAAGATACAACATCAAAGGCATGATTCATGAAAGAGGTAATGGTTAATCAGGATCTTATTAAAATTAAAAATTCCCCTCTGTGAAAGGCAATGTCAAGAGAATAAGAAGACAAGCCACAGACTGAGAGAAAATATTTGCTAAAGACATATCCAATAAAAAATTGTTGTAAAAAGTATACAAAGAATTCTTAAAACTCAACAGCAAGAAAAAAATTTGATTAAAATTTGGCCAAAGGCCTTGACAGACAAACAATGAAGATAAACATATGATAAATAAGCACATGAAAAGATACTCAACATCACATGTCATCAGGGAAATGCAAATTAAAACAACAAACAGATACCACTGCACATCTATGAGAATGGCTAAAATCCCAAAGTCTGACAACACCAAATGCTGATCAGGGTGCAGAGCAACAGGAACTCCCATTCATGGCTGGTGTGGTACAGTCACTCTGGAAGACAGTTTGGCAGTTTCTTACAAAGCTAAACATACTTTTACTGCCTGAGTCAGTGATTGTGCTCCTTGGCATTTATTCAAAGAAGTTAAACTTCTGTACATGCAAACACCTGTGCATGGATGTTTATAGAAGCTTTATTCATAATTAGCCACGCTTGTAAGCAACCAAGGTGTTCTTCAGTGGGTGAACAGATAAATGAACTGTGGTATATAAAGATAATGGAATATTATTCAGCACTAAAAAGAAATGAACTATCAAGCCATGAAAAAACAGAGAGGAACCTTAAATGTGTAATGCAAAGGGAAAGAAGCCAATCTGAAAAGGCTACATTCTGAATGATTCTAACCATATGACATTCTGGAAAAGGCAAAACTATGGAGAGTGTAAAAAGATTAGGGATTGCCAGGGGTTAGGGAGGAGGAAGGAATGAATAGGCAGACCACAGAGGATTTTTAGGTCTGTGAAAATATTTTGTATGCTACCATAATGATGGGCATATACCATTATACATTTGTCCAAATCCATAGAATGTACAATACCAAATGTGAGCCATAAGGAAAACTATGGACTTTGGGGGATGGTGATGAGACAATGTAGGTTCATCAGTTGTAACAAACTGATGTAACTCTAATGGGGGATATAGAAAATGGGGGAGGACATCCATGTGTAGGGGCAGGAACTATATGAGAAATCGCTGTACATTCGCCCTCAGTTTTTCTGTGAACCTAAAAATTCTCTAATACAGTATTGCTTTTAAAAGTATCCTAATCCTTAAAAATCCATTTCATTATTCATTTCTGAAATATCTTTACTAGTCTGTCATTTTTGTACTTACATAATTATGACAGGGTTCTTCAGGGCAAGACAGTTTAAATTGCTCTCAATTTATTAAGGCCAATTAATGAACATAGAAGGAAAGCAATGAATCATAATTAGTCTATTAGCAATTGTGACAAACATTACAATTTATCTCAAAAAATATCAAATGGAGAAGAAAAAGGGAAAAGGGGGAAAAGAAAATAATCTAGGACTAATTAATGATGATCAGGATAACTTCTGTTAGTATAGTGAATTAGCTAGGATATAATTTCAGTACATAATAGAGAACAAAATTTCAAAGTGGCTTAAGCAGAATTGAAGTTTACTTTTTCCATTGTAATATCTTGGATTTAACCTGTAATAGCCTTGTTAGGGTTTGTAAGAGATATCTGCACCAAAATGCAATATACTACCGTGTTTCCTTCTGTCTTGTTGCTGCTTTGGTTTTAGTGTCATGACCAATTTGCATTTTACAAAATGGAACTATGCTGACCATATTTCTGGAAACTGGATAAAAAATGATTGGAGAATAGGTGTTCCATTTCTTTGATGGGAACAGCATGGGATTATATATATTATCTCTACTCAAATCTCGGGTTGCCAAATTAAGTAAATAAAATTTCTGAATGCTCAGTATATATATATATACACACACAAACAAATATATATATATATAATAGTATATATATAAATACTAACAAATATGTTAGTTATGCATTATTGGAGCACATTCATATTAAAATATCGTGATTAAGTATATATATAATATTTATCCAAAATTCTTTTTTTTTTTTTTTTTTTTTGCTGTACGCGGGCCTCTTGCTTTTGTGGCCTCTCCCGTTGTGGAGCACAGGCTCCGGACGCTCAGGCTCAGCGGCCATGGCTCATGGGCCCAGCCGCTCCGCGGCACATGGGATCCTCCCGGACCGGGGCAGGAACCCGTGTCCCCTGCATCGGGAGGCGGACTCTCAACCACTGCGCCACCAGGGAAGCCCCCAAATTCTTTTTTTTAATTGATTTTATTGAAGTATAGTTGATTTACAATGCTGTGTTAATTCCTACTGTACAGCAAAGCAACTTGGTTATACATATATATACATTCTTTTTCATATTCTTTTCCAATATGGTTTACCACAGGATATTGAATATAGTCCCCCGCGCTATACAGTAGGACCTTGTTTATCCATTCTATAAAAATAGTTTGTACCTGCTAATCCCAAACTCCCAATTCATCCCTCCCCACCCCCCCTCGGCAACCTATCCAAAATTCTTGCATTTTACCTGACCACTCTAATCACACTCCATCCCATTAATCATAATTTAGTTAAAAATCATCTAGTTTTAAGGAAAACTAAGAAATATAAAGCTGTTCCAGGTGGTCTTGCAACCAGCTAAATACCAAGGGGTCTATAATTATAGATATTGGAAACACAACTACAGTCTCTACAATTACTATATTTTAGGGCTGATATGGCCAAAAGTAAACTCAGTCTTTCTGTAACTGACATGAAAGTATTAGTGCTAAATGAAAGAACCCACCTGAAAATACAACTACACTTATTGTGGGTTTTAAAAATCCCACTTGCCTCAAAATTTACAGGCTTTTATTCCCTTGCCCTACATGTAATCCAGATGTATGTCATGAGGTCCTCCAGGCTGACAGCCAGCGATGTTGGGAATCACTTAATTCTAAGGGTTTATGGGTATATCTACTCTGTTCATGATCACATCGGGCAAGTCTGAACACACATATCATATAAGGTATTTTAGTTTTTCCTCATACTAACTAAAAATTTAGTTTGTGATTCAACTTTTGTAAATACTCTATGAGGAACTACAAAGGCATCCACTCAAATAGAGATCATAATGTCAGTTTTAACCATACCTATCAGAGGCTTAGTCATAGAGACATTTATGCTTAAGTACTAATTCTCTCCAAAGTCAGCCATGATAGCCCAGCTCCCTCTTAGGACTCCAAACTTTACTTTTCCATCTCCTTTTTATCCTTCTGTGATAATCTTTGCTCCTCCTTTTTCTTATACTTGTTATAGTTATCATTAATTTTATTATTTTTAAGGCATGTCTACTGATACAGAGTAAATGCTACATTTTAAAATTTGTATTATTGTTGGTTTCTGGCAACAAATATTTTGAATTCCAGTCTTGTCATATATTTATTAATTTTCTCAGCTACTTGTATTAGTATGCATGCCTATTTTTAAGAGAGGAATTTATTGTAAGAATATTGAATGGTACTTAGGGAAAAGTCCTGGATAACACCAAAATAAATCCTCCTTCTTATTAAGATTATTCTATTGATCACCACTCAAGTTATAGGTCATTTAATTATCTATTAGGCATCTCTGTCTTTTCCATTTATCAAATTACTTGAAAGATACAATATACTTGTTCATTGTTAAATTCATTGATAAGTAATACTTATATAAATTGATAGAACTGACAACTCTATATTTTCTACCTTTATAAAACAAGGAAATGTATAACAGTCTCCATTTTGCATGTTTTCTGTCTACAAAATAATTTGTTTTCCATGATAAATATAGGAAGTTAAAATAAGAAGTATGATTTCTGTGCTTGCCTTATCTGCCAAAGCTGTATCAAGGTCAAGGTCTACATTAAGATTTGACCTCAAAATTCTGAGTCATGCCAAGATAACCGTAGGAAAAAATTAAAAACATCATCTTGAGGCAAATATGAATGCATTACTTCCGTTTTAAATAATGTCAGTCTTCAATTATATTTCAAATATTTGATTAATTTTGTTTTTCATGTACATTAAAACATATATAGGACTGAGGTAGAAATAAATTTTTACAGGCTTACATAAAGAACTGAATCATGCATCCCTAATATTGAGAGTACTAATAAAGTTTTTATGGCAACATTTATGTGTCTCGTCAAATAAACTTCCCCCTGCCTTTAATACAATTAGGTAGTTATTAAAAAAACAATAAGGAAAATGTAATCTATACCAGGCACTAATGTTCATATTATTTTCTTATTCTGACAGCTAAATTCTTAAAACAATATTTAGTTCCATTTAGTTTAATTTATTATAACTTAAGGAAGTTTACAATAAGTAAAAACATAATACCTGTTCTTAAGATCAACTCAAATCAAAGAGGGATTTCAGCCAATGAGTTGCAATGAGAGATTATAGAAAAATTAACAGAGGAAGTACAGAATACCTTAGATAGGTAATTATGACCTAACTTGTATTTGGGAAATGCAACTATTAAGAGTAAATGTTTATAAGGGATACGCTAATTACTTTTACTCTGTTCTACCCACTAGAAGCAAGTCACTATGCCCATAATGGTTACTTAGGGAAGGAGAGAGTGGTCTGTGATTGGCATGGCTTGTACAGGAGAACCTGTGAAGTGGCTGCCAAATTTCTTTTCCTTGACCTAGTTTTAATTGCCTTATAATACTTGATTAAGCTATATGTTTCAATTGATTTTATTTTTCTGTGTTTTATCTTACAATAAATATATTTTTAAAAGCTATTTTAAAACTGAGTGCTGAAAAACATAAAAACTAAGTGGGCTTCTCCGATTGTTTTAGGGGCTTTACATTATAAATAGAAAACTGGGGAAACTTGATAAGTATTAAAAGCAGAATTTAGGAGTACAACTGGTGAAAATATCATAACAGGGAAAAATAAACTCTGGTGAAGTTCACAGAAGAAGTGATATATAGCATTAATATGCATAGTTTTCAAGTGCATGGACACATCATTGTATTCTTATACATAAAGTGAGCCAGAGGAAAAGTATGTGTCGTGAATATGAAGATGCACCTGGCATAAGAACACTTTTATCATTAGCAGCATCTTCAGCTTGTAAAGAAAAAGCAACACTTCACGGATATGATTCATGGGAATTATTTGAGTGTTGACTTTTCTGAACATGCTGGAGGGGATGTGAGTGAGAGAATCTTGTTTCAAATATGTGTGTGTGTGTATGTATATATAGATAGATAGATAGATGGATAGATCAAAGCTAAGTCAAAAGCAACAGTATGAATTCCATGATTCCCATGGGGATATTCTTTCAGTTTTCTTTTGTAAGCCAATTAGTTTATGCTGAATCCAGACCCCAACTAGTTATATATGAATTTTCAAATAAATTTGCTCCCAGAAACCTATACCTTATCACTAACAAGGTTTTGAATTCTGTTTTATATTAGCTTCATGGCATTTGTAATCCATTTATTTGCTCTCAAGAATATTTAGACTGTTTCTACTGTTATTTCCTATTAGAGCTTTAGTGATTTTCTAAGTTCAGCTTGAGCATGACATGCCAAAGAAATGTATTTATTCAGAAAATGTCTAAAAAGAAAGATGAAAATTGATGAGAAAATGTACAACGTGTCATAATTTCATAATTTAAGAGCATTAAAGTGAGATACAGTAGAGAGGGAATACATTTGACAATATAAAGAATATTTAATGGAAGACTAAGTTAAATAGATTGATAAAATGTCAGGACGTTGAGATGTTGAAGAAGAAACTGATAAAGCTTGTTAAGCAGTAAAACTGCTCCTAAGCAAATTTCTGTATTGGAGTGCAAAATTGATCAGTATTAAAATGAATGAATAAATAAAGTATGTTTCTCTTTTCTTATTCAGATATCACCGGGTAACATAAGAAATGCCAATTAGATAACTAAGAAATTCTTAAAACTCAAGTGGAACATCTAATTTGCATATAAATAAAAGAGAAATATCACTTGCATCTAAGGTTATGTCAATCTGTGGGAGATTAATTCTTTCTCGCCATAATTTATTTCCACTATTTATACAAGCCACTTTATCAGACCCAGATATTTCACACCTTCCAGTACAAGCCCTCAAAGTACACAGACAAGAACTATACCAATAAATTTACTGCTTGAATAGCCTCTTGTTTATGTCTATTCAAGCCGGTCTGCACTGAAGCCTAGAAATAAATGGTGGCTTCAGTTTGAAAGTTTTATTTGATTACTTTAATTGTAAATCTATGTAGCAGGATAAATTGAACTAAAAGTAGTTTATGTTATTAACTTGAACACTTAGTCTAACCTTCAAATTTATTATTATATATCTTTTTATAGGAATCTGTGTCATAGTGTCATATAGTGGGCTATCGAATTCAAGTGATGAAATTTAATATCTCAATGTGCCTATAAATCATTATATAAATTCAGAATAAGCAGACTGTATAAGTTTCTTACTGCAGCTGTAACAAATTACCACAAACTGTTTGAAACAACACAAATGTATTCTCTTCCAGTTCTGGAGGTCAGAGCTATTACTCCTGTAGAATCTAACAGAGAATCAGTCTCCATATTATTTCTAGTTTCTAGAGGCCACCTGCCTTCCTTGGCTTGTAGCTTCATCCTCCATCTTCAAAGCCAGCACTGTAGCATCTTCCAACATCTCTCTATCTCTCTGCTTCTATTATTAAATAACCTGTTCACTGTCTTTTGTGCCCTTGCTTCCCTCTAACAAACACCCTTATGATTACACTGGGCCCACCTAGATAATCCAGGTTAATTTACCCACTGAAGACCCTTACTTTAATAACACCTACAAAGTCCCGTTTTCTATGTAAGATAACATATTCACAAGTTCTGGAGATTAGGATTTGGACATCTTAAGGAAACTATTATTCTGTCTACCACAAACACTATACTTCAATGAGTATCCCTATAAAAGTTTACCAAATACTTAAATATTCCAGGTAACAAAATATTTCATGCGATTAAACTGGGAATAGTTGGGCATTGCTCCTAATGATCTAGAGACCATGAACTTTTATCTTCATTTAGGATGAAAGGCTTAGTAGAGTGACTTTGAGTAATTTAGTTGTAAGCATCTGCTTCCATATCTTTGAAATTGTCATAAGAATATTAAGTGAAACACATGAACTGCCAATATTAAATAATTTTTGATTTAGGAAATGGCAGTTTCATATGGTTAAAAATAATATATCTTTGCACTTGTGTTGTGATAATTACATAAGAAAATATATAAAATAGGATTAGCAACATGCTTGAAAAATGGTACACATGCAATGTAACTACTACAATTTTATATAGAACTGACATATTTATTACATGCAGAAAGACTTCTAATTCTTGATCACAGAAGAGATGCTAAGAAACCATACAAAAACATAGAATAGCTCATCTGGAGAGAAACAGGATACCAAATGAATCCTAAAGGGTGTAGTTGGTATGAAAATGACCCCAAAGAGAGGGCAAATGCATAGGGAGGAGGACATAGATGATTTGCAAATTTGTATTGCACTTTTTGAAAAGATTGCTCATGTTTTAATTTTATTTTAAGATATAATTTTCATGAAGCCAGGTAGTTGGAAAAATAGTTCTGAGATAATTATGACCATATGGACAATATAGTCCACTAAATAAACAGCTGGCACAGAAAATGTAACCTCTCTGCTTTGCTTATAACCTTGCCAGAATCTTTGTAATATGCCATGGACTGAGGTTATTGTTGAAAACGTTTTCATGTTTTAAACTAAAATGGTAAGTAAAAGCTCATTAATGCTTTCTATATGTCCAGAAGATTTGTTTTCAGGTGTAAGCTCTAAAATTTGTGATACTTATTCAGTCTGGGCAGTGTAATATCTCCTAGTGAGTGTTTATATATATATATATATATATTTTTTCCCTCATATCTCAAGTAAGAAGTTGAATTAGTTTTATTATTTCTAATGGTACCTGTTCTTTAAAATATAGAAATCAGTTTCAGGTGGATATTGGTGGAGATTTGCAATGAAGTTTCATTGGTAGTCATTTTCTTGGTCTGAAATTGTTTAAGCACTTAAGCATTTACTGAAGCCCATTTTCATCTAAAAGTCATGTTTACTAATATAAAAATATGATATGTTTATTGCTTTTATTTAGATGGAATTTAACAGAGTTCAATCCTTTTAATTGAAAGGTTAAAATAAAGTAAGAAATGATAATAATAATGCTAATGTATTGAGTACTTACCTTGTTTCATTCAGTGTTTCACACTTCTACATAATTTACTTCATTTACTTTTTATTCCAATGTTATGAGTATGGAAGGTACTAATTTTCTCACTTTACAGATAAAAATCGAGGCATAGAAAAATAACTTACCCACAATCATACAAGTTTCTAGCCTCAGTCTCCATTGGGGCAGAAACATGAAGCTTTGGGAAAGCTAAGGAAGAAGTTTGAGTGAAGTCAGAAAATAGTTTGTCACTGATTGCATAAGATATAATAAAGGAGAGTTGGATGATAAAAGAATAATCTCAGAAAAAATGGCAAACTCACAGGAGTTCTTTTCTCTTCTGGTTTTCCTCTACTCCACACTACTGTGAGAAAGCAAACCTGCATAAATGTATCTAGTCTTTTACACCAATATTTTTCTAGGATGGGCTGTTCCAAACTTCAAGATGGAGGTGTATATTCAGATGCTCAAATTTGGAACCACTTTCTCCAATTAGCCTATGTAGGGTGGCGGAATACGCCACTTCAAAAATATGCCACTTTGGCATAAGGATTATTTTGAGCTAAAGGCACTTGAGAAATAGCAGATGCTATAGAAGAACATTCTAATCTCCTCTTTTCTTCCTGAAAAGGGGAGATTAAAAACTCCATGTGAAAAATGGAGAAAAGGAGAAAAGAAACTTTCTTTAACAGGGAGTCAGACTCCAGAGAAAATCAGAGAACTTGTTAAAATAATTAATCTCTTCCTTTAGGCTCCACGTAGTTTAGTTACATTTCTACAGTTGTCTCTGTTTGTTCAACCTTTGCTTAAAAATATTTAGGTATTTGCCATTTCTTTCAGCCTTCATTAAGAGAGCTCTACTGTCATGTAAAACTTAAATTGGTATGCTTTTCTCTTGTTAATCTGTCTTATGTCAGTTTAATTCTTGGTCCCAGGCCAACACCCAAAGAGGGAGGTAAAATTTTACCTCCCCTTTACCTCTCAATGCAAAGCAGACATTTCTATTAACCTGACCCACTATCTCTCTACTCTTTGTGACTAGTAAGGGGAATAAAGGATTGTTAGTTATTAAATCTCTAGAGTACAATATTTTTTGATATGCTAGTATAAATTACTATTTTGAGAACTTTTGGAAAGGGTAACCTTTGTCAGAATTTTTTCTTTAATTCCTATAGTTTCATTCCTTTAACTGTTAACCTTGAAATTCTTAAGACAAAATAATGAAATATATGAACATATAGTTGTGTAGACACAATTCAACTAATTATATCCATTTTCCTCCTTGAAACTAGTATAGATGAAATATAAATAGGTTGATAACAAATCCCATCAAAATAAGAAACAATTTATATTTAGGAAGTGGCTTTATAAAATATTTTATTCTAGTGACACAGATATCTAACTGCAGATCCAGACAAATCCCTGGTGAATACCAGAAATCATCCAGATGACATTTTAATACCAGTAGGAGTTGTGATCTATACTGATAGAAAATAAAGAGGGAATAGTGCTCAATCAAATCATAAAAAAACGGATTGCCACAGAATTATGTAAAGATGTAAAATCTAATGAAATGGTACCAAACTATTATTAGAGCCAAATAGGAAACTTAAAATTCTAACACTGGAAAATATAAAATGTGCCCAGATGATAAAGATTTAGTTATTTCAGTATGTGTGCATGTGTGGGAGAGGCTTAGACATCTTTATCTCCCAGCTCAAACATAAGACTTAAGTACTGATGCAACTTGAACACAGGGATATGAACATTATCTGGCAAAAAAAGTAGCCTCACTAACCCGAGCTGTTGACCTCAAATCACTTGTATCAATTCCAGTTTACCTAGAATGATGTATTTATAGCCTTAAGGTTCAGGGTCTTTTAACCCTGGAGAGGTTTAGAGTAAAATACAGAGATGATGGTGTAAATCATACACACATTAATAATATATATTTTTGGTTAGGGATGATATGTGTACTTAGGATTAAATATTACGATTAAGATAATTAGCTATAATTCTTAAAATTTAGTTTGGTAATTCTGTTTACAATGTGTAACTGAGTGACAGATTTCACACTTCAGATTTTAATTTAAGAGTTCCATGGTTATTTTACTGTCTGCAAACAACATTGAAATGTTGAAGACAGCTTGCGATGCAAAATATTTATAATTTACTTTATTATATTTACTCTAGTGGATTAAATAATTATAAAGTATCAATGATTGAGATTTTAAGAGAACATAGTGTTCATTTAAAAAAAATCCAAATGCCCTGGTTTTGTTAGAGTAAATTGTAGTAGTTTATTTACTACTTTAGAGAGTATCATGTAATTTCTTCTTTCTCTCCCTCTGAAGTTAGATTCTCTTAGGCTAAGGTCTTTGATTAGTTTCCTTATAGAAGTCACTGAAACTATCTGAGCAACAAATGACATCACCTGCAAAATGAAACTCTTAAATCAGGTGACTTTTAAATGCTCCAGCACCAAGCATCAAAAATAAACATAAACGTGAAGGCTATAAGCCAAAGAATCAGATGTGCTAAAGAACAATTTTTTTTTTTTTTTTAAAAGGTAAAATCATATTCTTACACATAGCTGAGGAGAGATTTCTTCCTACAGAGACAAGAGCTGAATGACAAGAAGTTGTGAGATGCTGGGAGTCTTTGAGGTCCCCACCCAACCAGAGAGGAGAGACCTCACTGAGCACCTTGGTCATTCAATTGAGACCTCAAAAAGGCCACTCGTTACCTCATCTTTTTGGAGTTTGAAATTATTTCTTGGAAGTGTATTCTGAACAGTTTAAAGATTAATTTAGACTACTGCTTTATCAGTTGGACTGTGATTGTTTCACTTTTCACTCAGTAAGATAGCTAAAATAATCAATTTCCTCAGACTTTAGAACATTTAAGTGCTTGTATCTGCAGCTGAAGATTGTCTAACTTTACAAAAAATTCTGCTTCCAAATGTGAACATTTGATTTTAGATATGTACATTATGTGTTCTCTTCCTGAAAATTATCAGTTTAAACTTTTACAGATTTAGTGTCATGATTCTAAACATCTAACCTGATTTTAAAATCATAGCTTAAAATCTCATAAGCTGAAATCGTTTTTTATAAAAAAAAATTGTAGGAAGTTTCTGCTAGGTAGTGGAATGGCTTTATTTATTCATCTTTGAGAAGCTGAAGAGGACAGTTAGCCTTCAGGTTAAACACACATGCAAACATACACACATAAACATGTGCATAGTCATTAGCATTCAGATTTCATGGACCTAGTAGAAGTCCAAGTGTCAGTTTCCAAATTCTTACCCAGGGCATTCCTTGGAGAGAGTTCTCATTAATTGCAACGTTTTTTGTTTGTTTGGTTGGTTTTTGTTTTTCCTGAAGAGTAATTTATGCATATTTACTATAGAGAGTAGAGATAAAGGCTGGAGATTAATGATCTATCTTCACGCCTCCAATTCTTTCATCTCAAAATTCATGTTGCTTTAATGTTTTTCAATTCCTTTTTTCATTACTATAGATTATGTTTAATATTCTACTTCTAATAGTTAAAATTAATATTGTCTTATAATGATTAGTATTCTTTTTACCTAGTTTTTCAATATTTTAATTATGTTATAATGATTTAATTATATGTTTAATATATTTGAAATACAAATATGTTCAGTTTAATTGAAACCTGAAGAATCAGGAGATGATTATCTCCACTTAGCTTGTCACAAGTTTTCTCAGATGTATCTGACTAAGGCACTAGATTTAAGAGAAAACAATCCTCAGTTTAAAATGCCCCTGTGGCTTTCTGTCCCTGAGCTCCGGGGTTATTTTTTTACTTACCCATTTCAATCTACTGCAAATCCTTTCTCTGTGTAGCTTGCACCAGTCTGAAATACTGGAAATCTGGATTTCCATTTTTCATTGTTCCATTTGGATTCTCTAACTTGACTTCAGTCTGTACTCTTTGGCACAACATACCTGCAATTTTGTACAATTCCGTGCCTGGCCATTTTTTGTTTGGTCTTTTGTTTCCTTACAGTGAGTGGTACCTATATTAATTTCCTATTGCTGTTGTAACAAATTACCACAAACGTAGTAGCTTTAAATGACACAAATTCATTTTCTTACACTTTGGTGCACCAGAAGTTCAAAATTAGTTTCCCTGGACTAAAATCAAAGTGTCAACATGTTGATTCCTTCTGGAGGCTCTGAGCAATAATTCATTCCATTTTAGCTGACTGTATTCTCTGACTTGTGGTCCCTGTCTCCTTCTTTATAGTGTTACTGAACCAAGTTTGTTTGCTTAATGCACAGCAGGCCAAATGCTGAGACATCAAGGTTTGCAGCAGAGAAGGATTTTATTTACAAGGCAGCCAAGCCAGGAGACAGGAGAACAAGTCTCAAATCTGCCTCCGCAAAGAAAAGGAGCTCACCATATTTATGCAATAAAACTCGGGCATGGAGAGCATGGGGAAAGGTAATTGGTGACAAGAAAAAAGGTGATGTAATCATTGTTATGCACCGAAGAAACTAAGCTACAGGCTTCTTCATGGGATGCATGCTCAGAAAATAGCAGCTTTAGCATGCTCTGAGGGTGGAGTTTTTGGCCCTCTGATGTCAAAAGGTCATTGAGTGGCCACTGACATATGCCCCGTTGGAGGGTCGGTGGCCTTTTTTTAAAATTTATTTTTATTTTTGGCTGCTTTGGTGTTTGTTGCTGCACGCGGGCTTTCTCTAGTTGTGGTGCACGGGCTTCTCATTGCGGTGGCTTCTCTTGCTGCAGAGCACAGGCTCTAAGGCTCTAGGGCACCTGGGCTTCAGTAGTTGTGGCACATGGGCTCAGTAGTTGTGGCACATGGGCTTAGTTGCTCCATGGCATGTGAGGTCTTCCTGGACCAGGGTTCGAACCCATGTCCCCTGCATTCGCAGGTGGGTTCTTAACCACTGTGCCACTAAGGAAGTCCGGGGTCGGTGGTCTTAACCAGTCTTAATTGTCTCAAGCTCAAACTCAACACAGCTGGAAAACAACTCAGGCAGATGTTTATTGTTTAGGCTAAGTGACACTTGGAGGACATGCAAGCTTTTGTAAAAATAATGTGCGCTTTATCAGTGAAGGCAGGTTACAGGTGTGATGGATCTAAATGATGATTACCCTTGGTTTCCATAGTTCATTAATCTCAGCTTCCAACATCTAATCACCTTCTTCTCTTCTGTACTTGAGTCTCCTTCTGGCTCCCTCTGGCTTTATAAGGAAACTTGTGATCACATTTAGGGCTAACAGATAATCTAGTTTAGTACTGTACCCTATCTCAAGACCTTTAAAGTGTATTCTTTTTAAGTTTAAGAATGAGATAAAGATTACCACTATCATGATTACTTAACGTGGTTCCTGACCAATGCTTAAAGGTTGTGGCTAATACTGTAATACTTAAAGGTCCTGGCCAATGCTGTAAGGAAAGAAAAACAAAAATAGTAAGGGTTTTAGCATGAGGAAGAAAGAGATAATTTGTCATTATTTGAAGAATATCTGTAAAACCAGGTACAGAATCAATGTCTTTAAAATTAATTAGAGTTCAAAAGGATAACACCTCCAAGATCAATTTAAAATTCAATATTATTTTACTTTATCATGAAAAACCCAAAACGATATAATTTTTAAACATTAGATACTGTGGTGGCTTTGTATTCTGCCAGCCTACCACAGTTGGAATACTATTTTGAAAAATTCCTCTTTAGGTTCAAAATATGGTCAGAGCTATGATAGAAATTAGCATGAGACTTGGAAGGTTGAAATAAAGCAGAAAACATTTTTAATGCTCTGACATTTGGTGTCAGTTTTGTATTTTTAAATTAAGGTGTGTACATTGTTTTCTGGACACAATGCTATTGCATACATAACAGGCCACAGTGTAGTGTAAACATAACTTTTATATGCACTGGGAAGCCAAAAAATTCATATGACTTGCTTTATTTCTACATTTGCTTTATTGCGGTGGTCTAGAACCAAATCTGCACTATTTCCTAGGTATGCCTGTATACCCATTCTGTTTTATCCAATTAATTTTCTAATTCAATCCTATTAAATAAAAATTCCATTAGTATATGTACTTAGAAACTTTATAAACTTTTCCTAAAATGTATGTGGAAGAATAAAAATTCAGAAATAGGTCAATTATAATATAAAATGTATAAGTAGTTAAATTTCTTTAACAGATATTAAGACATTTCACAAAACCATAGCAATGAAAGTATGTTATCATTTAAGGATCATGGTAAAGCTTTGATTGCAAAGTTGAAGTGGAAGTGATTTAGATACTATATCTGATCAGTATCCCATGAGAGTTGCCTAACTTGCATCTTCATAAAAATTCTATAGTCAGATATATAGTAGTGATTGTGCCAACATAACATTGATAATCAGACCTAAAAATCATTATTTGGGGCTTAATTCATTTTTATATGTAATAGTTTTTCAGATCTGTTGTACCAAACTACCATCTACTTAGTAGCTTAAAAAGCCACAAAATTATTATCTTACAGTTCTATAAAAGTTGGATATGTGTCTTAGTGGGCTAAAATTAAGGTTTTGGCATACCTACCTGGGTTCCTTTATGGAGAATCCAGGGCCCTTGCCTTTCTAGATTCTAGAGATCACCCACATTTCTTCCTGCATCTTCAATGGTATTGCATCCCTCTGGCCATTCTTCCATGGTCACATCTCCCTGTGACTGAACTCAGCCAGAGAATGTTCTCCGAATTTAATAACCCATTTGCCTAGATTTAACTCCTTTGGATAATTGAAAATAATTTCACAACCTCAAGTGTTCATAACTTAATTTCATCTGCAGTCCCTGTTGCCAGATGAGGTAACGTATTCTCAGGTTCCAGAGATTAGGATGTGGATATTTGAGGAAAGTGTTTTCTACTTATTACACATGTGGTCAATTAAAGTGACAAAATGAAGAGGAAATATGAAAAGGAAAACCAATCTCAGAAAGTGCCCTACTGCAATGCAAGAACCCTCAGCGTTTTTAGATCTATGGATTTTCTCCCACTGGAGTGGTGCATGAAGCCTCTTGACTCTCCCAGTATGGAATGTCAAGTCCTTTGCCAGAGCATCTGACCTTACTTTGACCAAAATTCTTGTACCAGATGACATCCAAAATTTTATGCTATGCTTCCTGGATTTATCACCATAGTAATATTTCCAAAAAGTCATGGGCCTGATTGAGACTGATAATGAACAATTTAAATCATAGTTCTATTCCAATTCATGTGATTTTGTTTTCTTTAGAAGCACCTTCTTGCATATGGATAAAACAGATGGTCGCCTTTAAATAGAGCTGATATAAACTTAGATGATAAAGTATAATATTTTTTCAGAGAACCCACCCTATTCAGAGTATATCAATAAAGTGAGATCTGAAGAAAATAGAGAAATAAATGAAGTTGATAATGGATAAGGTGTGAGTGTGTTAGAGGATAGAAAACCTGATTTAAAAAAAGAGCAACAGAGAGAAGGTACTTGGATAAGCAAGTTAAGAGGTTGCAATTGAAAAGTTTTGAGTTTGTGATTTAAGAGATGACTCACTTTGGATGATGAAAAATTCAAGTTTGAGACTGGATATGGGTTGTGGAAGTAAAGTAGAAGGGAAGGATTGAGATGGATGGACCATTCACATGGATGTTTAAATAATACATGTTAATGAGAGGAGTTTTAATACAGTAGAGGACTGTGATACAGGAGTTTAAGCTGTTAAGGGATAAGGGGTTAACAGAAGGTAAATTAATGGTCCTCATATGAAGGCCATGGGAATGCAATAGATACAACACGATACTTAGAGAAGCCAGCATTTTTACCACATGATAGAAAAATAGTATTTTGAAAATGGTGTTTGGAAGCAAGGGTGATACCAATGCCATCTCCATACCCTAAGTTATAGGTAGCATGAAAGAAAAATAATACAGTCAAGTGATAAGAAAAATAGCAACCATAGGTGATAGTAGTCTTTTAATAAAAACAAAGATTAATATCAGAGGAACATTTGTTGACCATAAATTGAAGTTTTAAAGTACATTCTAGAAAAGTTGGTCAGTTGAGTGAAAGGAAACTGTTAAATACAATCGCCCATGGATATTGGTTGGGGTATTGGTTCCCGAATACCCTGCTTATACCAAAATCTGAGGATGCTCAAGTCACTTATATGAAATGGTATAGTATGTGCATGTAACCTACACACATCCTCCTATATATTTTATTTAATTAATTAATTAATTTATTTATTTATTTATTTTTGCGGTACGCGGGCCTCTCACTGTTGTGGCCTCTCCCGTTGCGGAGCACAGGCTCCGGACGCGCAGGCTCAGTGGCCATGGCTCACGGGCCCAGCCGCTCCGCGGCACGTGGGATCTTCCCGGACCGGGGCACGAACCCGTGTCCCCTGCATCGGCAGGCGGACTCTCAACCACTGCACCACCAGGGAAGCCCCTCCTATATATTTTAAATCATCTCTAGATTACTTATACTAGCTAATACAATGTAAATGCTATGTAAATAATTGTCAGCATTTGGCAAATTTAAGTTTTCTTTTTTGGAACTTTCTGGAATTTAAAAATATATATTTTTTTGATTCAAGTTTGGTTGAATCACCAGATACAGAACTTGCAAGTACATATACTGGTAATAGGGAATTTAAACTAAACACATACAGTACCAGTATGCTATAGGCACCAAACAATCAGAACAGAGGCTGACTGGAAATAACCAGTAGAACCATACTCATTTTTAGCAGCTGAACATAGTGTTAGAATTCTGTCTGGAGATGATAGATAGAAAACTTGTGTTAAAAGCAGTGTCATAAACAAAAAGGGATGCCAGCCATGAACGTTGTGGTGGAGAAGGGAACACACAGGTTTGGGACTATGTAATTTGTATTAACTGTCATCGTATGGTGTTGATGGCTTCAATGATTGTTGCCATTTCTGTCAACAGTGTGTATATATTAGACTCAGGTGGTTATTCACTCTTGAGAAGCGTCTGCCAGTAATTCTAAATAAAACACCCAGACAGCTTCTGGGAAAACTATTCCCATGATCATAGAAAGGAAAATTTCAAAGGCTATTGATTGATGGAGAGGGATAGCTGCTTCCCTGATCAAATAGGTGGAAGATGATCTCATATGAAAAATCGGGTATTCTCTCCAACTGCACCTCTTTTGTGTGTGTGTGTGTGTGTGTGTGTGTGTGTGTGTGAGAGAGAGGGAGGGAGAGAGAGGTTAGGGGCATGAGTTGGATGGTTCTGTCTTTAGCTTTTGTGTTTATCAACATTGATTCTGTAATCTCATATCTTCCTTTTGTACTCCTGGAATCAACTATGAGGGCCTCCTGGTTATTTGCACTATTCTGTTCAGAAAATGATATTCACTGTAAAGGCCAAGTCCTCAGAAGACACTATTTTCAGAAAAGTGCTTCTGGATTCTTCTGTGCTTCTATTCTGTTTCCTGAAAAAAACAGCAGGAATTTTCACCCTCAGGATGGTTCCTGTACTCTATATAATTGTACTGTTTTTAGATAACACATTTGAAGCATGCTTTCTGATAGAGAAGTACCCACTGAGAGCATAGCAACTGCATTTGACCTATTTTCTTGGATTTACTTCTGCTTCCTGGTCCTCACTGCTGGTGTCAGTAGCTGCACTTGCTCTGAAAGCAAAGTGAGTCTAAGAAAAATGAAACCAAGGATTGATTTACCACTCAAGGCAGTCCTTTACTGGATTCATTATTTGCAACTGGTATATGCCAAAATTAGGCATAAATCATATGTTTGGTTAACAAAAAGGGGGGAAATATCACTAAAAAATTTTAAAGTTTAGTCAATCTTACAGTCTGCTTTTTTCAGTTCTATGGCCAATAAGTTAATAAGTATTAGGGATCCAGTACTGCTGGATGACTTCAGGTAAATGGTTTCTTATCTGTGTAGGGCAATTGGCTCTAATCCTCAATCATTTTGCCCCTTCATGTATTTCAATGATGTTTTTACATCTCCATTCTTCTGCTGATATCAGCACTTCCCTGTGTAACCATCTCTTTCTTCCTTCAAGAAAACTAAAGTTATTGGGCAGGACCTGCAACAGTTTCAATATTTTTGCACTAAAAATAAATTCGATAAACACACACTCACAACCATACTTGCACCTGCATAGTTCTGAGAACTCTGTCTTCTTTCAGCTCCTCCACTGGTTTTCCTAGTACAATCCATATCTATTCCATTTAAGACCTTTTTCAATGCATTGGATCTATTGCTCTTTCACTGTTTAAGCCAATCTTGAAAGATGCTCAGGCCTTTTTGACAAGAAAAACAACAAACTGTCCCCTATCTCTGCACCCTGCTATAGCTTCCCATGAAATAGAAGGTGCCATTTTATTATCTACCCTCACCTCTTAACATACTTCATTCTGAGCTCTTCCCTCATCTTCACAATGAAGTCACGATTATTCTCATGATTTGTCATTCCATTAGATACCTTCTCAACTTTTACTTACAGGAAAATCTAGAAAGTGTTTTATGTTGTTCATCACAGCCTTTTTTATTGAATTCTTTACTCCTTTTGAGTCTTTCCAAACATATTTTACTTGTCCTAGTCCTGCTTTTTACACCTTCCTTCTAGATCATTTACCAGAACCTTATTTAGCACCATTCTTTGGTTGTCATCCCTTTCATTTTTCTCTCTAAAATCCTACCATCTCTCTTTTCTGTACAATTTCCCTAAGAAATTTATTTTCATTGCTTCATCTGATACTTGCATTTAAGTATTAACCAATCCCTACATCCCGCTTAGATTGACATACTTTGCAGGGAACATTTTTGGGTTATCACCATCTTTTCAGATGATCTCCATCTGAAAATTCTATATAAAATCTATCTTTCTCTAAAGTTTTATTTTTTATTTTTATTTTATTATTTTGTTGCATGAAGGGGAACCCCTTCCAGGGCTTGAGAGTGGGCTCTTGTCTAATACTTGGAATTGTCTGAGGAGACACACGTGCTGACAAAGCAAGACACTTTATTGGGAAGGGGTGCCTGGGTGGAAAGCAGTAGGCTAAGGGAACCCAGGAGAACTGCTCTGCCAGGTGGCTCGCTGTCTCAGGTTTCATGGTAATGGGGTTAGTTTCCCAGTTGTCTCTGGCCAGTCATCTCGCTTGGCCTGTTGTACGACTCAGGGTCCTTCCTGGTGGCGTGCGTGTCCCTCAGCCAAGATGGATTCCAGAGAGAAGGACTCTGGGAGGTTGGTCATCTCCTCTCTCTTTTGGCCCCTTCTGAATTCTTCCAGTTAGTTTTTGGAGGCAACACCATGTTCCTTATCACACCTTCTGTTGTGAGACAACTCAGGCAAGTGGGCCTGGCCAAGCTGCATGGTTTCAGTCAATAGTTCCCTAACAATTTTATTATTTACTTTTTATTGTTTTGTACATATATCCACTTTCACCCACTTTTAAAAATCACATTTAGTATAGCTCTCCTTCATTTCCTTTCCAATAATACCTGTCAGACAAAGACCAGCAAACATACAAATCCCCAGGACAGTTTTCACAAATGTGCTTCAGACTCGTGGCCCATTTTCCTGAAGTATAGCCTCATCTGTATTTGGCAAAGGCATTTTAGATTCTACATATGCCTGTACAAAATCTGTTCCTTCAATTCCAGTATTTATTTTTACCCTCTGTCTTCATGATCTTTTAATATCCCAAGTCAGGAATTTATTATTTGCCTTTTTTAAAACCTTAGACATATAGTCAATTAATGTTTGCTTATGTTGCTTCTTTGTTACATAATAGCTTAATCCTTTTGTCTTTGTCCTGACCGCTTTTGATGGATAATTTTATGTGTCATAGAATGCCAACTAACAAAACACCGCTTCTTAATGATTGCTTAACTTCCTAGCTTGTCTCTTTTCCTCCAGTTTTCCACCATTAGGTCAATTCATCTTGTTGCTGGCAAAGTCTCTATCTTAAACACAATCTGACCAATACATTCCCAAGTGGGAACTTTCCAATAGTTTTTCAATCCCTTTGTAATAAAATACATTCTTTTTAGTATGTTGGACTTGCCTCTATTATATCTCTAGTACCTTACACGTTCGTCTCTGCTACTACATACATAACCATTATGTAACATCATTTACATAATTTGCTTAACTAACACGTTACACTATGTGTGCCTTTTCTTATTTTGCCACATCTGTCTGGAATGTCCTGTCCTGCTCTTGCCTCACTCTACTACTTTCTTATTCTCTCTAGCTATACACATCCTAATTATACAAGCATTCCTTACTTGAGTTCTTACTGTTTATAGAAGCAAAATGAATCATGACAAGCAAGTATCATTAAATGAAAACTTATTAAATTAGTCCACTCGAAGAAGTCTTTTTTTCAAGTCTGGTTTCTGTTCTTTACTTATAACATCAATCTGTTTGTGAATCGGTTTCCTGATGATTGTGGAATTTGCAATAAGTATACAGCATATATCAATTGCAAAGTAAAATTGCGAATACAATCAAAAAGTAGAATTTCAGTAAGTATTTGATAATGATCCTGGAGAAATATTTAAAATCACAGTAAAAGAAAGAAAAAAAAAGTTGGAGAAAATGACAGGTAGATGCAAGAAAGGAAAGGATAAAAAAGATTCTTTTGCCAATTGAGGTATCTCGATTATTTATGAAAACAATACTTCCCTTTATGATTCTGATGAAAAAGTCAAACATTAAATGCAAGACTTGATAACATGGTTTTACACTGTAATGTTAGGAAAATGCAAACAGATAATAACCACTCGATTCAGACCCTGATGCAAGAACCAACACATATACAAATATAACATATTTTGTTAAATGCAGGATGAATTCAATTGTTTTTTTACAATATTTTTTAATTTTGCTGTTCACAATAAGTGTTAAACATTTTTTTTCACTATTTGCAATGAACTTTTGTTTCTCATTTTCATTAGGTTAATTTAGTCTTTTTCCTTAGGTATCAGTGAGGTTTGAAGTATCCTCATGTTGGATTTCATGTATGTTCCTCAGTAAAAGTATTTTTTAGATAAGGTAATATTTCTGTGTCTATGTGTTTGCTTTCCCCCCAAACACATACCCCATATGTGCAAGCTTTTGGAGGATAATTTAGTATTACATATGATATCGCTTATATGTGGACTCTAAAAAAATGGCACAAATGAACTTATTTACAAAACAGAAATAGAGTCATAGATATAGAGAACAAACTTATGGTTACCAAGGGGAAAGCGGGGGGGAGGGAGGGATAAACCGGGAAATTGGGATTGACATATACACACTACTATATATAAAATAGATAACTAATAAGAAACTATTGCATAGCACAGGGAGCTCTACTCAATACTCTGTAATGACCTACATGGGAAAAGAATCTAAAAAAGAGTGGAGATTATATATCTATATATTTGACACATGTGTGTCAAATACAGAACCAGGGACCTAATAGGTATCCAAGTAATATCCATTGAGCGGAATTCAAGAAAGTCTGTTCACAGAATAATCAAGTTCAATATTTGAAATTATTTTTTGGTAGAGAAGAAAGAGTCACAAAGAAAGCATTTTGCTCGCTCATCACTCAGGGCAAATAACTACATCAGAAAGAGAAACAAAGTAAATGCTAAATACCAGGGAGAGAAAAGGAAGGAATGGAAACAAATAATGTTTTCAGCAAGAGAAAAAGACATACAAGAGGAGTCTTCAGCTGTTGGTGAGCATCATGTTTTGATAATGGACGGATGTAATGGATGCTACTTATAGAAATCACATGCATTGCTGATTCAGACTAAGAATGCACATTCATAGAAATGTGTATGATTTCAGACTTAATGTATTCACAAAATAGCTATACTTTTGGAAGAAAGTCCCCATGAAATAAAATGACTATATTAAATATTTTGATTAAAATGGCTGAAATTATTTCCCAAATGATGCTGTGGGAAATCGGGCAGAAATCAAATACTTTTTATTAACACATGGAAAAATATGTGGACATGTTTCAAACTTCATAATGAGAAAGGAGAAAATTTCACAAAATTTTAATAAAAATTCAAAATATCAACATAATAGTGAAAAGTTCTTTATATATTAAACAGTATGTTATTAAAGCCCGTATTTAAAAATTAGGGAGCTGGAGATATTTTTTTTTAAGTAGGATCATGAATGTAATAAATACCTCAATCATTTTATGGTAACATTTCTATTATAATTACTGTATTTTTGTATTATAAGCATGGAAATGCCTTGCTGACATATGATTTAAGAATTTAAAAGTGGCAGATCAGTGAACCATATGTACAATAAAAATAATTATGCTGGTAATGCTTCAAATTTCAGATAGTTACCTTGAGAGATAAGTATGGTTTCTGCCATATTTCCTTCAAATGTATATAATTAGAACAAAAACCTTAGATTTGACTGTGAGCCCCATACTCATAAAATGGGTAAAGAATCTATGTAAACAATTGAAGCCTTTATATGTGAATGCATTGGTGGTATGACTATAACATATTTGTTCTAGAGATGGTTTTCAAGAAAAATACTTCACATTTGGAGGCCCTGCTTTCAATATCCACATCTGTTTATAACTCTTTTCAGATAAAAAGATATTCTTGAGAAAACCATAAAGCATAAAATTTATGCAGTATGAAGTTTTAAAGATATTAACTTTAAAAAATGTTTTTCCAGATAAGTAAGTTATCTCAGATTATGTTGAGAATAAATTGACTATAATACACTGGACAAAAAGGAAAGAAGGAAGGAAGGGGACTGGGACGGGACCAGGGATAGATGAATGGAGGGATGGAGGGAGAAAGAGAGAGAGAGAGAGGAAGCTCATGAAAGCAGTGTAAATAAGAGGAAGAGGAGGTGGGAGAGAAAACCTAGGGTGGGAGGGAGGAAGAGAGAAGAAAGAGGAAAGAACAAATCAAAACAATTCTCAGGACAGAGCCTCCAGTGCAGAGAGTGGATGAATATACTGTCCATAAATACTGATGAGTAGATTAGGATTCCCTCCTTGGGCACAGAATTTGAGAGCTGGAATAAATATTTCAGATTTCCAGTTCCCACTTCCTATGTCAGAAACACACTCAGACAATGTAGAAATGTCACGTGGTGCAGCTCCATGGAAGGCTTTCATGTGAAGTTCAGAAATGAGGAATTTTCCTATTATCTGTTTACAGGTGCAGAAAGTTCAGACCTGTTCTATTATTCATGGATATTTTTTCTGCCAGTACTAAGTGAGGTAAGGGAAAGTAAGACCGCAAGAATAAATAGTTCCATTTTCCATGCTGTTGCCACTGCCCTTCCCCTCTGCCCTCCCGCTCCTGAGCTTCCTCCCTCATCCCGTTCTTCCCGTTTCCCCCTTTCCCCGTCCTCTCTCCTCTCCCCTATCTCACGCCTAACTAGAGTTTTAACCTTTTTAGTGTGTGTTGCAAGCTTACGGATTTCTTTTCAGAATAATGTTTTTAAATGAATAAAAACCTAGATGGGGTTATAAAAGGAACCAATTCTGTTAACATGTGTTACTAAAATTTTCTTATATGGAAACTCATGTGCTTCTGTATTAACCATTTAATAACTTGATATAATATCATGTTAATAAAACGCCATAATTTCAAATAAGTGATGAGCATAAACAATCGTTAGGGAAATATGCAAGTGAAATGAGATACGTAAATATCTGTGGCATCTGTTTCTAAAAACGTCATAGTTACTGCTCTTATAATGTGGTTCACAATCAAGATGCATAATTGAAAGAAATGTTAAATTTCATTGACAGGGTGATAAAAATAAAGATGCAATTTTTTCCCATTCAAATTCATGAAATCTCCACATTCTATCCAGGAATCCCTTGGATATGGTTGGACCATGCTGGTAGCCAAAAGAGAAAGAAATCTTTGCTCTGTTCTCTCTTTGGTTTTGAAATAGCCTTTATGTAAAACTTACGTGTCTTGAGTAAAGTTATGTAACTTGGGGATTCAAAATTTAATTACCTTATAGATATTTACACATTTTGTTTTTATTGCTTAATATTTGTTTTTTATAGTCCAGATCTCTTCTCAAAGTAACTAAAACTAGCTCATGATACTGAAAGTCTTTTTTCTTCATGATTTAATAAACACACAGTCTAAATAAAACATTAATGTTCATATAGTCAAGCCAGAAAAAATATGAGATATTAATGCTCATTCCTCCTTAAATTTGTAGTGAATGAAAGAAGTGATTCTCAATTACATAGAAAAACATCATGAGAAGCTAGATCTACCGTGCTTTTTAAATTGCCTTAGTCATTGTTCATAAATCAGAATACAGATATACCTTCCAGACATCTGGTAACCTTTCCTTAATGCAATATTTCATTTTCTATACTTAAAATAGAAGTAAGCAATTCATTTTCATTGTACATTACATAGCTAACAGTTCATAGTATCTGACAACTTCAGAAGAATGGGAAAGAATAAAAATTACTAGGTATATGTCACTGCCAGCATAAACAAATTCAATTAAACCCAGGCACTGAGCCTTCCTTGAGCAGTTGAAATCTCAAAACCTTAAGAGAATTTCTCTCCATGTTGTACTTGATCATTCTTGGTCATTGTTTATCTCCATCACTGAGGGAATTTATTGCACTACTGAACCTTGCCCTAGATTTATGGTTAAAAGAAGTCTAAAAATCACATTTGCTAATGTCTAGGGTTGTAAGTATTGCAAGTCACTTAACCTCTCTGTTCTTCAGTTAAATACTTAAGTCAGAGGGTCATAGTCTCTTGATAACTAATTCAGATTTGTGGGGTGGCTGGGGGGAGATAATTTTAATCACATCCTATACTTCTATCTGGTTTGTTATAGAATAAAATGAAACTTACACAATTCAGGATACAGTCATATATTCAAGGTTTTCTTCATTGTTTTTGTTTTGTGTGTGTGTGTATGTTTCCGTCTCTTAACTTTATCATGGAGGGTGCGCCTACATGATAGTTGTTGAAATGCTACAGCAAAGTGAGGGGAAAATGTCATCTCATCTCTTGTCTTTGGTTGTTGTCCATCCAAGTTAATATCCACTGATATTCTTCCTACTTGGTCCTTCATGCAGTCATCAGCTCAGATGTTTGCATTCCTACGTTGTCTCCTCATTTCTTTTATTGCAGCATGCACTGACACATTCTGCTTGTTCTAAGTCCTCTCCTTCTTCCTGGCTCTCAGTGCCATAATATCTTAGCCTAAGGGAAGGATTATTTTGCTCGTTTTTCCTTGCATGACTATATGTGTCTGCCTTCGTTCCATCTGCTTATACATTATACATAACCACTGCATGCAACTCATACTGTTTGTACACCAGCCTGGACACTGTTTCTTCTCTGTGAGGTTTATTCTTTGTGAGGCTTTCTCATATCTTACTTGGAAAATGAGGCCATCATAGCCTCGTTAAGCAGATTTCCTAAACAGCTAGACTTATATTTGTCCTGCCTCCAGCCTGTCCTTCAGGAGCTCAGTTTGAAGATAGAGAAACAGCAGACCTCCTTTTGAGGCCTACTCCAGCATCAATCTGTTCTGATAGCCTATCTGACATCTTAGTCTCATTAAGATATTTTTTCTATTTAAAATCTCTTAGTAAGAAGAAGGGGTAAGAACTGTCTCAGTGTGTGTGTGTGTATTCAATGCAATCTCATCTATCTCTGTATCTTTATCTCCATCTCTATATCTTCCTCCAGATTCTTAATTTCCCTAATTCTTAACTGTGGAATACTTAAAGGTCAAGAACTCACTTCTTTTATTCTCAAGTTACTTTGCTAAACCATGAAAACCAGAGTCTAGAAAGTCTAGTGGTTGGGGGTGGGAGTGGCATTGAGTGAAAAGAATTAATGAGAATGAAAAGCTTAATAACAGAACTAAAGTTAATAGATCAAAATCTCACTCCATCAATAGGTCAGAGTGATCTGTAAACCCTAAAACTATGGACACACGCAAAAAAACACAGGTGAACCACACAAAAATATAGTTACACTATTAATGGAATTCTGTACTATTTTTTAACCATACAAATGTCTAATCATTAACACTACATTGGAAATGCTTCTCAGTCTTACAGTTTAAACCAAGATTGTTACATTCTAGTTCGTTATTCAGATGAAAACTGATTTAATACTATGACATGAAATTTATCAATTTTATCTCCATAATTAATTAAATTATATTTTAAACACATATACAAAATTAGGTCAATCCAATGACATTAAAAAGCTATTTCAAAGAACAAAGATGAGGTTTCCAAATCATTACATTCATAATTATTGCTAGTAATATTTGGTAACAGTGTCATTTTATTCAAATGTATGAGCAGTTAAATAAACGATGAAAACTTGATCGATTGGAAAAATGTAAAACTAAACAAAATATGTAAACATATTAAGTCAATAATAATATTATACTCATGTGAAGTAGTAAAAGCAAAAGGAAAAGCAGAGTAATTATATTCAGTGCAATCCCATTTTAATTGCAACTCAAAATTGTCTCCTTTATGACACTGTAACCTCATATCCTTAAATGGGGAGTGTCCCATAGTTACCATTTTATTACACTTTGAATGTATGTCAAGCAAATTTTTACATTATTGCTGACCACTTAAAAACCTCTATATAAAGTTTTTGTAAAATGCCTCATTATTTTAATGGAAATTGGAAAATGTCCTAGACTAGACATCTGCTCTTTAACTTGCATTCTGGCAAGCTGATTCATTTCTAAGGCGAAAAAATCAAAATATTTGAATTGTGATTCTACCTTTCTTTGCTATAAAATGGAATGTAATAGATAGTGTACTTCCTGCAAAGATTGTGCTCCACCCTTATTACAATATCCATGATTGTCTTGGCACCAAACCCCTTTCTCCATGGCTATTTTACAATTATGGTCACATCTCTTTGTCAGAGTAATCACACTGGAACATTTTTATGGAAGAGTACCCTCGTGTCCTTGGGAGAGTAAGCTTGGAGAGACAAGGAAAATTCATATACAGTAATTTAGATTCCAAAAACTATATATGATCCTGACATCACATTTTATGGGGAAAACATGTCATGGAGAATTACTTAAACTTTTTTTAACAATAACATATCATTATCCCTCATCATTAGCTACACTCCAGAATTGTTTCAAAAATTAAACATTATATTTATAAAATGTCTAACACAGTACTATTATTTCCCTGATGAGTAGTATATATAACTTTCTTTCTTATCCATTGTCTTCTGTTGATTTAAATAACAAGTTGCCTCCTAGATGAGTTACAGTGGTTTGGAATGAGGAAGTTTTATTTTTAAAGGTCCAAAGGCAGATAAGAGAAACTAATATTTATGAGCAGTTTCTCTGCCTTTGGCATTATTCCTCATATCAAAGTGATCCAAAAAAATTGTTTTGATTTCCCTCTTGGCCCATCACCAATTCTGAACCTCCTCCAGTCTTTGGGAAGAAGGGGGCACATCTGCCTAGTTGCTCAATTTAAAACTTCAGAGTTATCTCTGATTCCTCTTTCCTTCTTCAGATGTTTCCCCTACCAACTAATTTATCAACAATAACTCACGAACCAATTCAGTTTACCCTTCATCTCCACTGTAACAATGCAAAACAAATCATGAACATCTTTTACCTGGACATATCACATCATATAACTACAGATTTTTTTAAGTTAATTTTCTTTTTTTTTTTTTTTTTTTTTTTTTTTTTGCGGTCACGCGGCCCTCTCACTGTTGTGGCCTCTCCCATTGCGGAGCACAGGCTCAGTGGCCATGGCTCACGGGCCCAGCCGCTCCGAGGCATGTGGGATCTTCCCGGACCGGGGCACGAACCCATGTCCCCTGAATCAGCAGGCGGACTCTCAACCACTGCGCCACCAGGGAAGCCCCTAGTTTTCATTTTTATATGTCAATTATACTTCAGTAAAGTGGTTTAAAAATCTTTCAACGTCTCTCATTGAAATTCAAACTCAATTGTCATAAATAACAAGACCTACAAGATCTGGGTCCTGTCTTCTTTTATGATTTTATTTCCTATCACTCTCCCCATTGTGATTAGGTGTGCGCTCTGTTTTATGATGATGTCCAACTATCCTTATATTCAGACCTTCTTGATTTTATGGTTTCCAGCCAGGGATACCTTCTCCCGAATCTTTTAATGTCTGGTCATTCAGATATTTGTATCTTTTAGTTTAAATGTATATGTACACTTTCATAATGTACACAAATATTAATAGCATTATTTGCAGTTGTACAAATTTAAGTAGAATGTGTATGATCATAAGATGAAAAAACTGTACAGCAATAAAAATAAGTGAAAACACTGCTACTTGACACAGATGAAACTCACCAACTTAATGGTTGAAGGAAAGTAGATACAAAATATTACATATTCTATTATTCCATTTATATAAAGCTCAAAACTTGTAAACATGCATTAGAATTTAATACTGGGTCTGTCAGAGAAGAGGCAGGACATAGTGATGGGAAAGGGGCATAAAGAGGCTTTTGTGTTGTGCAGGTGATATTCTATTTGTTGATCCTGTGTGGTGTTTACAATGATAGGTTCACTTTGAGATAATTCACTGAGCTCATTTATCATTAGTGTGATTTTTTCTGCATGAAGGTTACACTGCAACTTAAAAGGTTTATTAAAATGACTAGTGTTCAGGTAGTTAGCAAAGAAAATGAGGATGTCAAGCTTGATTAAGAATACACATGGTGGCTTCCCTGGTTGCGCAGTGGTTGAGAGTCCGCCTGCCGATGCAGGGGACGCGGGTTCGTGCCCAAGTCCGGGAAGATCCCGCATGCCGCAGAGTGGCTGGGCCTGTGAGCCATGGCCGCTGAGCCTGTGCATCTGGAGCCTGTGCTCCACAACGGGAGAGGCCACAACAGTGAGAGGCCCGTGTACTGCAAAAAAACAAAACAAAACAAGAAAACAAAACAAAACAAAAAAAAGAATACACATGGTTTTGTAATTAGTTGATAGCTACAAAATCCATGTAAAGGAAAGTAGGAGAATATGTTTTCAGTGAAAGCCAGAATGGGATTGTGAATACTGAATTTTTAAATGGGGGTATAATTGAAGCCTATATTTAGTAAAGAACTATTGAAATTTTTATTCCATTTTGCTAAGTTAAGAATATTATCATAAGCCATAAATTATTTCCTCCTAGAGAAAATTGTTACGGAATTCAGAAATGAGACTGATAAATTAATGATTATTTAAAAAGTCACTCATCAGTCCTGGTTTCCATTTGCACAGGTGTCTCTGCTTCCTCTCTTCAGGCCAGGCAAACACCTAATTGCTGTCTGCACTGGAAGCCAATCTCAAAAGAGCTTTTACCTACTGCTCTAAACTGGGGAAGCCCAGGCCCTGCATTCAATCAACAATCTGGCTTTTCCTATTGTCACTCATGGGAAGTTCCTCAGTCTTTCCATCACAGGGAATGAAATCTGGGATACCACTATTTATGTTCTGATATAGATTTCTGTCCTCATCATACTCAACCTCTTATTTGAGACAGATAATGACTCTCATGATCATATCTTAGATGAAATACCCCTAGATTCTTGGGGTTTTCCTCCCACCTAGTATCTACTTTACCTAGTATCTTAACATGAAGCTCCATAGGATCCATTCCTGAGTTTTCCTTTCTTTTCTCTTTACACTTTGTGAGTCATCTCATCTGTTCTTGGGGTTTTACATACAAATCTACACTGATCATCTCCCTGGCTTCTGGTCGGTACTTCCACACATATAATTATCATCATAAGCTGTAAATATCTTTAATTTAGCCTTGATGAAATTTGATTAACACATATGCCACATGTCAATAGCAGAAAACTTGACAGGACACAAATGCTTTTGAGAATTCAAAGCACTTAACAATTAGTGTTTTTCTGGATTGAAAAGGAAGCATATTAATGAATATTTACATACCAGTTACCATATAATTTAATTAAAATTCAATTTCGTGTCAGTTTTGACATCTAATATATATATATATATTTATAATCTCTTTAAAAAACAGCAAGAGAAACTTTCCTATGATATCAAAAATGTTATTTGTTTGGTTTTTGTTTTGTGTTTGGTTCTAAGAACTGTTGGTTTATATTCCTGTAACAATAAATGTTAACTTAGAGTTGTATCTGTTGTCCCCATAGATGATCCATTTTATTCACGAACATCATGACAATAGCTCATTAACTATAACCTTAAGAATCCATTATTAATATACTCAACAAATTATATTAATAGTTAATATCAGTAACATTGCTAAAGTATTTTACATTTTAAAAATCCCAAATAAAAGGCAGTGGACTAACTCATTAAATTTTATACAAAAGGTCAAGCATATATGTATGCATGTTTCATGTATGTGTGTATGTCTGTATATATATATAGATATGTACACCTATAGATGTGTGTGTGTATATCCATGCATTGAATAATTTACTTAATATTTTTATCTAGATTTCTCTTAGTCCTCTTAAACTTAATTTATTAAAATGGAACTTCATACTTTTTTCCCAAAACTGTTTCTTAGCAAATCTCTCTCATCCTAGTAAATTGCATTGGCATTTATCCAGTTAATTAAATTAGAAACCTAATAGTCACTCATAATGTTTCCATTTTTCACCTCCCCATTTATTCCATTAGTACTACTAGCAATTCTTCTTGCCCTGTCTCATTTTTATTTAATCCTCTCTATATTGCTGCAGTTAAACTAATCAAAACCACCATACTTCTCCAACACTGCTTTTATTCATGTTCCATCCAGCATTACCCATTAGCAGGAAATCATCTTAAAAATATTTATATTTGATAATGTCACTACCTCTTTTAAGTTGTATGATAGTTTTCACTGTGCTTTTTATATATGGTGGCCTACAAGTTTCTGTGTCATCTACATTCAACTGCTTTTCCAAAATCAACATTTACATCCTTCCAGTTGGTAAGCTCTTTCTTGTCAAAATGCTATAAATCTATACTCCGAGAACTTTTGAAAATGCTCTTCACAATTTGTGAGCTCACTGTTCTGTCTTGGAAATGTTCTTTTACAATGTTCTGAGTGTATCTAACTCCTAATTTTATAGTTACCAGTGCCTGTGTTGTTTTCTGACAGATTCTA
Source organism: Platanista minor (assembly GCA_004363435.1). Taxonomy (NCBI): domain Eukaryota; kingdom Metazoa; phylum Chordata; class Mammalia; order Artiodactyla; family Platanistidae; genus Platanista; species Platanista minor. Next base: position 16,048 of record RJWK010002420.1, on the reverse strand, counting down.
GCCCTTTGAAAACTGCAGACCTATTTGTTTAGGTCTTTCTCTTCTTTTCCTCCCAACGTCATGTTTTTCCCTTTATAGATATTATCAACTTAATTTTGTTTTGGTTTTGGTTTTTTTGCTTGTTTCTTTAGCTTTCTTTTAGTAATTTCTAAAATTTCAACTCTTACAGGGCAAGTAGCCTCTTCTGTTTTAATAGTCTATTACTAACACCTAGAGAAGATACCAGGATATACTAGTGAAGTCAGCCAGAATGTGTTACACTAAAATATGCCTCTTTGACATTAAAAAATACTTTGAGCTGAATGCAATTAAGAAGCAGCAAATGCAAGAAAAACTCTTTCTACCCTCCCCTTTTTTGCCTAAGGCAGGGTATAAATTTACCTTCTACTGGTGACAGACTCCGATTAGCCCCAGAGATGGTGCCAAGGAATCTGCAAACAAGCCTTACTCCATTAGTTTCCTCCCATATTTGTACCTTCTCAGAGACAGCCACCCTTGGAAGCCTGCTTTCCCTTGTCCTGTTGTTTCTCTACAAATTTATTGTTCTTTGTTGAAGATGCTATATAAAATGGACTTATGAGTCCACTTTTCATTTATCTTTTTATGTTTCTTCTGCATTATATGTACTGCACATGTTAATAAACTGTTTTGTTAATCTTTTTGCTAGAGTACCAGTTGAAAACCTAAGATGGGTAGAAGTAAAGTTTGCCTCCTCTGCAGTAGTTATAATCATTTTCTATATCTGCTGTAAAAACAAAACAAAATAAAACAAAACAAAAAACTATGACAAAGTTAGTGGCTTAAAATAACACAAATGTATTACCTTATAGTTCTGGAGGTCAAAAGTGCAAAAGGGGTCTAAAAAGGTAAAACCAAGATGTCCACAGACAGAGCTGCATTTCCTCTAGAGGCTCTGGGGAGAATCCACCTCTTAGACTTTATTGTTCATCACAATACTGTCTCTCTGGTTCTTTCTCTTTTGCCTCCCTCTTCCTCTTATAAGGACCCTTGTTATCATATTAGGCTCAGCTGGGTAATCCAGGATCATCTCCCCATTTCAGGGTCAGCTAATTAGCAACCTTAATTCATCTGCAACCTTAACTCTCCATTGTAATGTAACTTTACAAATTCATATGTATTGAGAAGTAGGACATGAATATATTGGGGAGCCCATTATTTTGCCTTCCACAGTAGGTACTCATAAATTTGTTGTTTTGTTTTGTTTTCAATGGGTAAGTGAGTTAGGTGACATTGCATTACTCCCAAACATATATTCATAATTAATAAAATTTGATTTTTACTTACACATTTTTTATTGACAATATTCTGCCTCAAAGTAAACAAACAAAAAACAAAACCAGAACTATCCTAACTATATAAAGCATCACAGTGCTGTGGAAAGCTTGGATCTTGGGAAAAAAGAGAACTGAAATTTCTGTCTCCAGAGATTATTCAAGTGATTTGTAAAATCATGGGTGACTCATATAATATCTCTAATTCTATTTCTTAATATACAAAGTAGGGGTATTATCATTTTTTAATGCTTCAGTCTTACTTATGAGAAGTATTTCTGGGTGTAGGTGTCAATAAATAGTACTAGTAGTTGTTGATGATAATTTTTTGGTTATTATCATTACAGAATACCTGCCTGCAGAAATATTTTCAGTCATTAGAATTACAGTAGTTCGGATTGTTAAAATGTCTCCACTCAAAGCAACTGTTTTCAGTCAGTGATTTGGCAAGTTGTGTCTATGAAAAGTAGACTACAAGAAAGGTCACTGAAATGATTATTCCAGTTCTCTAATACCCATTCTTTCCTCTCAAATGTTGGTTTCTTTTCCTTTAAACATCTGCTCTGAAATAATTTACCATCTCAGTTCTGTTTGACTTCCAGCATTTGTGAGTCATTCTGCTTTTCTTAATCACTTCCAAAAGAGTATAGTCATAATCTGCCTCAATTGCTTGAGGGAGAGGAAGTACAACACATTCTATTCCCTTTCATCACAATTTAAAACTGAATGCCATATTATGCCAAAGTGTATGAAATCATGTTTATAAGAGTGATTTTCAAAGGACAAATTAAAAAGTTTATTTTTACATCTCCTCTGATAAGAATGTGTTATATCTATAAGTTTGTAAAGACTTCAGGGAGACAAATATTCTGATAGTTTCTATTATCCAATCCATTCTTCTTTATTAGCCTTTTCATGTGGACTGTGAAACATCAGAAGTGCCATCAAAATTGATTTCCTGTATAGGCACGGGTATTTTCACTGTAAATGAACATATACATAGGTTTGTGTTTCCACTACTTTTATATGTGAAGTTCATTTCACTTTATCTGTTCAACTTATTTGATATTTTGAGGGCTTTTTTTCTCAGTTATATTTTTAAAGTTTTTATATCTGAGTAATAAATGCATGCAGTTTTTTTTTCTCTTATTTAAGTATAACTGACTTACAATATTATATTAGTTTCAGGTGTACAACATAGTGATTCAGTATTTTTAGAGATTATATTCCATACAAAGTTATTATAAAATATTGGCTATAATCCCTGTGCTGTACATTACATCCTTGTAACTTATTTATTTTATACCTAGTAGTTTGTACCCTGTACCTATCTTACCCATCCCTCTACCCCTATTCCCACTGGTAACCACTAATTTGTTCTCTGTATGTGTGAGTCTGTTTCTGTTTTGTTATACTCATTCTTTTGTTTTATTTTTTAGATTCCACATATAACTGAAAACATACAGTATATGTTTTTCTCTGTCTGACTTATTTACTGGCACAAAAACAGACACATAGATCAATGGATTGAAATAGAGAGCCCAGGAATAAGCCCATGCACACATGGTCAATTAATCCACAACAAATGAGGCAAGAATATACAATAAGAAAAAGACAGTCTCTTCAATAAGTGGTGTTGGGAAAATTTGACAGCTACAAGTAAAAGAATGGAATTAGATCATTTTCTCACACCATATACAAAAATAAACTCAAAATGAATTGATAAGCTCTGTGGTTTGTGACCACCTGGATGGGTGGGATAGGGAGGGTGAGAGGGAGGGAGACACAAGAGGGAGGAGATATGGGAACATATGTATATGTATAATTGATTCACTTTGTTATAAAGCAGAAACTAACACCATTGTAAAGCAATTATACTCCAATAAAGATGTAAAAAAAAAAAAAAAAAAAGAATTAAAATCCTAAATGTAAGACCTGAAACAATAGAACTCCTAGTAGAAAATAGGCAGTACACTCTTTGGCATAAGTCTTAGCTATATACTTTTGGACAAGGCAAGGACAACAAAAGCAAAAATAAACGGGACCTAATCAAACTTAAAAGCTTTTGCACATTGAAGGAAACCATCGACAAAACAGGAAGGCAAGTTACTGAATGGGAGAAGATATTTTGAAATGATATGTCTAAGGGGTTAATATCCAAAATATATGAAGAACCCATGCAAATCAATATAAAAAAAAAACCCAATTAAAAAATGGGCAGAGGACCTGAATAGGCATTTTTCTAAAGAAGTTATTCAGATGGCCAACAGGCACAAGAAAAGATGCTCAATATCACTAATCATCAGGGAAATGGAAATCAAATGCACAAAGTTTTAAAGTCACATAGTGCTATGAGCTTATAAAAAAATCAATAGCAGAATTTCCTTGGCCTCTTTTTCTCTAAACACCATCTCACTTTTCCAGGGGCAGTACTTTTCATTGTTTCAACTGTTCTCATTCACTGTTGTATCTTCACTTACCATGTTATACCTTGTCATTTGGCTTCCTGTTATAGAAGATGGGGATTATAGCTTTCTTATATTTTTAGCCCTTCCCCAGCCTATAGTTACGTCAACATTTTTGTTTGAAAAGAAAATTATTTCTTTCAATATTATCACTCAGTAAATAGTACTTTTCATTTTCCTTATTATATAATATAGGCTGTTTAAAATTGCCTAAATTTCTTTCATTGTTTTATATTTTATGATAACATTACTCATTTATGAACAATTTTTCAAAAAGTGCTCAATATAATTTTATATATAGTCAATCCTGTCAAGTAATATCATAAGTTTTATTTTTGTGTTCTTTTGTGGGGAGGGTTGTATTTGCTTTTCTTCTGTTTTATTATGTGTTTTAAAACATTGGAATATTACTCAGCCATAAAAAATAACAAAATTCTGCCATTTGCAGAGATGTGGATGGACCTAAGGACTGTCATACAGAGTGAAGTAAGTCAGAAAGAGAAAAACAAATATTGTATATTAATGCATATATGTGGAATCTAGAAATGGTACAGATGAACCTATCTGCAAAGCAGAAATAGAGACACAGACATAGAGGACAAATGTATGGACACCAAGGGGGGAAAGGGGGGTGGGATGAAATGGGAGATTGGGATTGACATATATACACTACTATGTATAAAATAGATAACTAATGAGAACCTGCTGTATGGCACAGGGAACTCTACTCAATGCTCTGTGGTGACCTAAATGGGAAGGAAATCCAAAAAGGAGGGGATATATGTATATGTATAGCTGATTCACTTTGCTATACAACAGAAACTAACACAACATTGTAAAGCAACTATACTCTAATAAAAAAATAAATTAAAAAATAAAACAAATTCTTCCAAGTCTTTCAGACTGAAATGAAGGATTGTCTATGATTTCTTACTTTTTTCTTACAAATAACCGTATGCAGTGTTTACTTAAGGAATTTTATATTTTGTAGTTTTTATTTGAAGTTGATATTATTAACCATTATAAGTGAACCTAATTAGTAATACTAGTATCTTAATTTTACATCATGATAGATATTTTACAAACAACTTCCATAAGAATGATTTAATCTAGTCACTTTTTAACATCATTATATTTAGAATCATCATGTGACATTTGTTTTCAACTTACATAGTGCTATTACTATTCACTTAAATAGTAAAACCCCAAATCTGTATAAAGCCAGTTCTCTATTTATTCATTTCCTGAACCAGCCTCAAGTAGACACTTAGGACGAGCAGAGATGCCACAGTCTTTATTTCCTAAATTCTTTCACATTCCCTTTTTTTGTGACTACAGTTTCACTTCTCTTTTCAAACCTTCAAAATTTCCTGTCACCTCCTTGCTCCACAACCACTTTGTTTCCTACTTCACTGAGATAATTGAAGCTATGGAAGTGGTATTCCAATATTTTTCTCACCTGCCTCTGAAGCATTTTGAAAAACTAAGGTACCTGAAATTTTGTAACATGAATGGTAACATGAATGGTTACATGAATATAACTGTTGACATATTTAAAATATTAACATAATATATTTTAATGCTAGAAATTTAAAAGCTATTTTAATTCTATTTATTCATGGGGAAATACAACAGGGTAAGATTGGGGTGGGTAAAAGATATCCTCTTTTATTATAAACTACTAGAGGGTAATTGTAAAAGAGGAATTGGAACAACGGATCCAGCAAGATGCCTCCATCATAAGTGCATTTTAGGTACTTCAGTTTTAGGAAAACTAGGAGATTCTGAAAATATATTCCATCATATTATCCCTACTGCACACACCTGGTAAAGTCTTAATGTACTTTTAGAGATATCTATGTCCCAGAATATGGAGAATTCCTAGAGTTTCATAAATGAATATAGTTTCTTGACTCAACCTGTTCCGGAGGAGACAATACAAAGGGCAGAATGCAAATGAAAGATGCTTTGATTGTTCGTCTTTGGGAAAGTTTACCTGAAGTTGATGTAAGTCATCTTTGGAGAAATGTCTATTCAGTTTCTTTGCCCATTTTTTAACTGAGTTGTTTTTTGCTATTGAGTTGTAGGAGTTCCTTATATAGTTTGGATATTAATCCTTTATTGTACTGAGATATCTTCATAAAATGTCAAAGCACCTTTCTAATAAAAAGTAGCCAAGGGGAAGTACACGTACCATAAGATGAATGGGAATACAATAGCATTGAGATGCTCAATAGCTAATAAAAGGTAGAAAACAGTAACGATGCATCAAAATCCAGACAGAATTTTCAATGATGATCTTTTTAAAAAAATTCCCATCTATCATAATATAAAGTTAATTGGTAATTTCTAAAATTGATGAATCAAAAGAAAGCAGATTACACATAGTGTTTGAAAGTGTGTGCTGACATTCAGGGGATTTTTTCCTTTTATAGTCTATATTGTATCCACTGATCCATAGATCCTAGGTCTGTTTGTTTTCTGGGTTTTACCTTTGTTTCATCCTCAGATTTCTTCCAGAGATAAGGTGCATCAGAAATATTTCGGTTTTTTTGTGGCTTTACATGTTTAAATATTTTTCCCTACACCATTTGAAAATTGTGATCATAAGGCAAGTGGCTTCTTTTCTTTAAATATTATTTTTAGCTCTATTTGACTAAACTCTGGTTATATAACAGTTTAATAAAATGGTTACTATATATGCAATTAAAAATAATTTTAAATGTTTTCCAGTACTAAAAAATAGATATACTAAGAAATATTTGGGGGTTTTGACTGATATTAAGCTATGAGTCAACATAATTAGCTATCAAAAATTGATATAAGATACATTGTTTTGAATATAATTGCATAACAAAAAATTTCCTCTTATGCTTATTCAAGAAAGACTTAGCAGTCACGAAGGTTCATAACACTGAACTTGTTTAAGGACAGAACAAATAATTACTTTGAAGGAATGTTATAAAGGGGAATTGACCATAACAGTACAGGTTTTTATTGCAAAAATATCACAAGTAAGATACAATCGTAAGGCTAAAACTTGAAATCAGGGCTACTGGCTTTAGTTTTTTTAGTAAATTCTTTGTAACTATCTAACATATAGTTCACATCACACAATATCACAAATCATATGAAGCAGTGTACTGTTATAAGTATTCTCCATCACAGACAAATTAATTCTAGTTAAATAATATTCCAAACACATTATCTGAAAATTTTTATGGTAGTATGGTTACCAAGTCTGTGTGTGTGTGTGTGTGTGTGTGTGTGTGTGTGTGTGTGTGTGTATGTGTTAGCAATTTCACTGTTTAAAATGGTCCTCAATGGTAGTACTGAAGTACCTAGTGTTCCTAAGTATAAGAAGACTATAATGTACCTTACAGAGAAAATAAATCTGGTTAGTTCTGGTTATACATGTTTCATTCACACATAAATTATAGTGGTATTAAATGTGAGTTTAATATTAATCAACAGTATATAGTGAATAAATTGCCTTTTAACAGAAACACATACAAAGCAAGGTTGTATATTGATCGTTTCATGAAAATGGTTTGACCAGAGGATCCTAGGAACCTAACCCTGTATTTATCGTAAAGCAATGTTTCAGTATTCAGTAATTCAGTGTTACAACAACTTTATGGAAAATAACTGCCAAGAATAATGAAAATCGTGTGTGTATACACACGTAATATATCCATATATACATACCAATGGGTATATATACATAAATACATATATATGTATTGTGTGCATGTGTGAATTTTTTAAGTCAGAGAAGTATGATAATATATATAAATTTTAAATCAGTGTTCAAAGTTTGTTTCCAAAGATGACTGCAAGAATCTGTCATATTTTGCAAACTGGTTTGCAATGTGACTTTGTCACTTCTTCCATCAACAAATGAAGTCTACTCCTCTTCATCTTGAATATGACTTTAGGACCTGTTTTTACCAAAAGAATGTACCAGAAATAGCCTTGACCACTTGGAAGGCAACAATTTAAGAGACCTTATGACTTCCATTTTTGCCCTCTTAAAATCCTAGCCACTATATAAATGTTTAGAAATACTGCTGAAGAGACTCTGGAGTTGGAAATATTGTAAAGGAAAAAGAACCCTGTAGGATAAAAAACCAGAAAAGAGAGCTCAGAATTTTACCCATGCCTACTGTGGGGACAGCTATGTCACTAAGGCCATATTAGATCTCACAATCCCAGTTGAGCTGCCCAAGCCAATTCTATATAGAGCAAAGAAAAGTTTTCTGTGCTGAGCCCTGCCCCAATTCTTTACCCAAGGAATAAGGACCATTAAAAAAAAAAAAAAAAAAAAAAGAAGTTTTTTTAAGGCATTTCATTTTAGGATGGTTTGTTATGTATAATGGGTAACTGATACAGGAAGAGATTGTCTGCTAAAATAGAATTCTTCAAAATGAATATATTCTTACCTAATGATCTATTACTTTTAGAGAAAACTAAATATGCATGTGTATTCCAAAACATAATACTAAAATACCATTCAAAAAAAACCCAACTTAATTGCTTATTTACTATTTTATGTTAAAAAAGTCTTTGGTTCAATTTTGTACATAACATTAATGGAAAAACACAATGAAGCCACTTCAATATGAACATGGTGCGAACAGAAAAGTTTTATTAGTTATTCATTCTTTTAGAAAATTTGTCTCAAGCATTAATGCAAACCAGTAACTGCACTGTGAAGACTGTACAATGTTAAACAAATCTTCCATCCTTCTTGAGTTTCTGGAGTTAAAGAAAACATCCACTGCTAAGCTATATCATATTGCATACTGGCATAAGGAAAAGCTACATAATGTTTCCTAATGAGTGCAGTGAACAAACTGGTCAGTCAAAATCAGACATTATAAATAATGGTAAAACCACATATATTTACTATAGATAATTATTAAATAGCATGGAATCCCAACCCCACCCTTTTTTTAATAAAGAGAGAAAAAATATGGAAAATCCAAAAAAACATAAAGTCATATATGCATGTATATATGAGATTTATAATTTGAGTTACAGAAGAAGATAGCACAGACACAGTAGTTAAAGAAATAGTTGCTAATAATTTTCCAAAACAGAAAACATCACACCGCAGATTCAAGAGGCACTATAGACCTAGGAAAAGTAAATAAAAAGATGAACATACCAAGACACATCAGGGTAAAACTGTCAAAAGCCAAAAAACAAAGTAAACAGAGAAAGAGTTTCTTCAAATGAAGAAAAATAAGGTTGGTTGCTTAATTTTCAAGAAAAATAATGGAAGCCAGAAGACAATGAAATTATATTATTAAAGAGCTGAAAGAAAATGAGCCCCAAGATAAAATTGTATATTCTTTTATACATCTTTCAAAGAAGTGAAGTAAGTCAGATGTAGAAAGACAAATATCATATGATGTCACTCATATGTGGAAGCTAATTAAAAATGATATAAATGAACTTATTTACAAAACAGAAACAGACTCACAGATTTAGAAAACAAGTTTCTGGTTACCAAAGGGGGAACTTGGAAGAGGAAGGATAAATTAAGAGTTTGGGATTAACATACACACACTATTGTAATGGAGCAGGACCCCATGGGGCCTTGGAGGGGAGGCCTTCCCCGTATCCTCTGCTTTAGCTCCTCTCTGAGGTACCTAGATAATAGTATTTGACGCACACTTCCTGAGTGGTTTTGCAGATGTAAAACACCTCCCCCTCTCCAACAAATGGGAGATATTAACTACCTGATGACCATGAGCACATAGCCCCAGGCCTCCTGGAGCCTAAGGACTGATAATGTTAACCCTGTGACACCACCCTGCTACCTCACCATCAACCAGTCAGAGAACGGGGGGCACAAGCTGATCCCAGACCCTGTGACCCACCTCCCTCATCTGGCTTTTAAAAGTGCTTTGCCAAAACCCTTTGGAGAGCTCAAGGCTTTCTAGGGCATGAGCTACCTTGTCTCCTTGCATGGCCTTGCAGTAAACCTTTCTCTGCTCCAAACGCCAACGTTTCAGTTTGTTTGGCCTCACTGTGTGTTGGGCACACAAACTTGCCTTAACACCACTATATATAAATTAGATAACCAACAAGACCTACTTATAGCACAGGGAACTCTACTCAATATTCTGTCATAACCTACAGGGGAAAAGAATCTGGAAAAAAAAAAAAAAAAAAAAAAAAAAAAAAAAAAAAAATATATATATATATATATATATATATATATAACTGAATCACTTTGCTGTACACCTAAAACTAACAAGACATTGTAAATCAACTATACTCCAATAAAACAAAATAAAATAAAACACAGACATTTCCAGGTAAACATCACAAATATATTGTTGGAAGACAAAGATTAAAAGTAATATTCGAAAGAGTTCTCCAGATAGAATAACTCTCCCAGATTAAAACACAGAAACATAAGGTGAAGGAAATATTACAGGAAAAAGTACATGTTCAAGTACCTTTAAAAGAATATTTACTGTAATATTCTGGGGTTTTAAATACATGAGAAAATAACACAAAAACCATGAAAGGAGAATGGAAGTTAATTTGAATGTTCCTGTATTTTCCTGAAAAGCATAAATTTGTTACTTTTAATAAGACTTTAATAAGTCTAGGATACATTTTTTTAAAAAAATTTTATTGGCATATAGTTGCTTTACAGTGTTGTATTAGTTTCTGCTGTACAGCAAAGTGAATCAGCTATACATATACATATATCAGCTCTTTTTGGGATTTCCTTCCCATTTGGGTGACCACAGAGTACTGAGCAGAGTTCCCTGTGCTATATGGTAGGTTTTCATTAGCCATCCATTTTATATACAGTGTCAATAGTGTATATATTTCAATCGCAATTTCCCAGTTCATCCCATCCCCCCTTTCCCCATTGGTATCCATACGTTTGTTCTCTACATCTGTGTCTCTATTTCTGCTTTGCAAATAAGATCATCTATACCATTTTTCTAGATTCCACATATATGCATTTAATATATGATATTTATTTTTCTCTTTCTTCACTCTCTATGACAGTGTCTAGGTCCATCAATGTCTCTACAAATGACCCAATTTCATTCCTTTTTATGGCTGAGTAATATTCCATTGTATGTATGTATCACATAATCTTTATCCATTCCTCTGTTGATGGACATTTAGGTTGCTTCCATGTCTTGGCTATTGTAAATAGTACTGCAATGAACATTGGGGTGAACTTTATAAACCCTAGCATTTTTATTTAATGAATTGTAGAAAGAATGTATAATTAACAAAAAAGGGAAATGGAGTAATAAAAATATTTTATTAATTTAAATGAAAGTCGTAATTGAGAGAACGAAAAACAAAATTCAGAGAAACAGATCAAAACAAATAAAAAGGAAAAAAAAAAAAAAAAAAACCTAGAAAGTAAATGGTAGATAAGAAGCTCAAACATTTGTAATCACACTTGAAAAAGAAGGGAACATATACTGTAATTTAAAAAATACTGTCAGATTAGATGAAATAAAAATCCAACTGTATGCTACATGAAATAGATACTTTCAATACTGAAATAAGAAAAAAAGGAAAAATTTATGTCACAGAAACACAGAGCCAAAGAGGGATACTTCAAAATGATAAAATGGTCATTCAATGAAAAGATATAATAATTTTAGAATTATATGAACCTGATAATATATCAACATATATGAAACAAAAACTGAGAGAAATACCGTTTTCCCCAATATCCAAAAGTAGAGCAATCCTCTAAAAACTTTCATAAGCCAAAATGGTGTAAAGCAAAGCAGCGATTACTTTTTTTTCATAAAAGCAAAAAATCCCCTTCAGATTTATTTTAGTTAATGAAAACAGGTACTAACGAAGGTCTTTTGTAAAAGCAAAGAAACGTAAACTGAACTTTTTAAGTGCAGGGGATACCTGTAAAATGAGAACTAGACAAATCCAAGTTTTCCTTCTTTGTTAAGGTTTAATAATATATATATAAATAAATATATATATATATATATATATATATATAAGGTTTAATAATATATATATAAATATACCACATTTTCTTTATTCATTCGTCTCTTGATGGACATTTGAGTTGTTTCTATATCTTGGCTATTTGTGAATAATGCTGCAATGTATGTGGAAGTGCAGATATTTCTTCAAGATACTGATTTCAATTCCCTTGAATATATGCCCCAGTAGTGAGATTTCTGGGTTACATGGTAGTTCAATCTTTTTTTGGGGGGGGGAAATTTCCATAACAGTTGTACCACTTCACATTCCCATCAACAGTGTACAAGGGTTCCAACTCCTTTATATCTTCACCAATACTTAGTGTCTTTATGTGAGGTGATATCTCAATGTGATTTTGACTTGCATTTCTGTGATAATTAATGATGTTGAACATCTTTTCATATACTTGTTGGCCAGTTATATGTCTTCTTTGGAGAAATATGTGTTCAAGTCCTTTGCGCATTGTATAATCATAGTTTTGGGGTTTTGTGTTGTTGTTGTTGAGCTGTAGGAGGTTTTTATATGTTTTGGGTATTAGCTCCTTATGAGATACATGTTCTGCAAATATTTCCTCTTATTCCTTGGATTGCCTTTTCACTTTTAAGATGTGGTAGAAATTAAACATCTTTAAGATGTAGCAATTAGATGTAGTTAGCTATATTACACAAAAGGGCTCTATCAAAATAAAATTTGCATGAAGGACTAGTAACTTATTATTGGTTTAAATACATAAGACCCAATTATTTCCAGGTCCAAAGCACATCCCATCCTTAGGTACGGTTGAAAAGACACAGATTGAGAGGGTTTGGATAACCTCCAACTGTTGTTCAAGTAAGCAATAGAAATAGGGATTGAACAATAAATCATACATCTCTCTGACTCTTGTGAAATTCTCTCAACACGTTAACTAATGTAATGAATAATTTTGAATTATGGCTTATGGTCTGTGACAATGTGGCCTCAAGTTGAATAGTATTTCTGCTTCAAGAACATTCATGATAATGAAAAAGTCATAGAAAATAACTGTGTTTAGGGTATGGGGACTTTAGAAATCCAAATCACAATTGCAGAAACAATTTTTTCAAAATAAATTTCTTTAAGTCCTTTTTGATCCAACAAGGAAAGGTGTAACTTCAAGCCTCATGTCATAGGTTCATTTTATATGGGCAAATTCTGAATTGTTTAAGATAACTAGTAATTAATAGGTAGGGGATTTTTAGCAGAAATCAAATTTGTAAGGTAAAATGATTCATAAAACAAACTGATAGGGCTTCCCTGGTGGCGCAGGGGTTGAGAGTCCGCCTGCAGATGCAGGGGACACGGGTTCGTGCCCCGGTCCGGGAAGATCCCACGTGCCGCGGAGCGGCTGGGCCCGTGAGCCATGGCCGCTGAGTCTGCGCGTCCAGAGCCTGTGCTCCGCAACGGGAGAGGCCACAACAGTGAGAGGCCCGCGTACCGCAAAAAAAAACAAAAACAAAAACAAAACAAAACAAAACTGATAAATACTGGCTTGCTTAGATTTCAGATTCCTTTTGAATGTTCTAAACAGCTACAGAGGACTGAACGTTCTTATTCAATCCCATTTGGGGCATAAATCTTTCATTTCATTATATACAAAATCTGTGAGATGACCCTTCATATGGATATTAATTCTCACTTTGTCTTCATTTCTACTCCCCCAAAGAATTCCAGGCACTGAGTTAAGGAGAAATTCTAATATTAACAAACTGAATAAGAATTAAAGAATTATACTCCATTTTAGTGGGTAAAGATAAAAAACTATGTTTTGAAATATATGTGGCTTAAATTAAAATTAAATTAAAAATATTAAATTTTATTTTTTAAGAAGAACAAGTAAAAGTAAGAAATAAAAACCTCTAAGGGTGCCTAATTACAAGAATTTTCATGTTTTCACTTAAAGACAAGAATAGATCAGAGTTAATGACCCCAAACCAAGGTCAAACAACTCTGGGATAAGACTGAACCTGATTATAAAACAAATTGTTGGAAGAAGGTAATTAAGTAAGCAGAGAAAATTCTCAGACTTAGTCTGAAATAAATTGAGCTTAAAATTTATTTTTTTGAGCTAATTACTTTCAAATGATTCGCTCAGCTAAAGCAGAGCACTTTTATATGAATATAAATTGATCATTCTGAAAGGATGATAGTAAGGATATTCTTTGTTATGTGTGTATTGGTATAGTTAGTATATAAATATTTATTAAATTAAATTTATAATTAACCATAACTATTTCCTAAAATTGGTTCTAAATTAAAGAATTTAATAAAACATTGTAGCATGGTAAATTTCAAAGAATAAAATTGATAAATAACACTATACTTTTTAAATAAATAGCTTTTGAATCATATTTCTTTTTTTGACTGCAGAGCAGAAAGATACTTTTCTTTATTTCTTTTCTGATTTATTTAATTTTTGTTTTGTTTTTGGTGACTAGACAGGGATTCTAATGTCCTAGGGAAAATAAGAAGAATTAGTCATTTAAGACAATAAAAGTAGCATGGCTTCTACTCAGAGAGGGCCCAAGTAATCATTCCTGCACAATACCATTTCTTCAAGGTAGCAAGAGTACTTACTGTAATTGACGATTTGGGTATGGAATTATTATGTACTTGTAACAGTGCATGGCCTATTATCATGTGATATCTCCTGCTGCTTTGTAATTAGTTCTGTGCGTAGTTTGGACAAGTGGCTGTGTACTTCATGGACTGTTCACCAGGTAGAACATAACGGCTCCTTGGGAGCCAATTAGCTGGGCCTGTCAAGGCCAATTTCAGCAATTTTAGTTTGTGGATTATAAGCTAAAAAGCCGTAATTGTGACAAACATATAGAGTAGTTGATGTGCTAAAAAGTAATATCCGCTTTGACAATACAGATTCTTCCCTATTTATGTTTATTTTTTATTATAACAAAGAATCATTGCTTAGAATTGTCTATGATTCTTAAATTGCTGGAGTGTTCAGCCAACAATGAGTAATAACTAACAATTCTTATTTTCAGGATAGATTCTTAATTTTTAATGAAAATAAAAGAGCAAACAGAAGTGAGGCTTGATAGGTCCTTTTACAAAGGTAATAATAATACTTGGTAGGATATATTAAAAGAGTTTCTATAAGGATTGAATTGATCATAAAGCAACAGACACAAAAATAAGTCATGTTTCATAATGTATTTATGTTGTTTTGCTGTTTTTATTTCAGAACTAGCATTTTGCACAAGTTCA
Source organism: Platanista minor (assembly GCA_004363435.1). NCBI lineage: Eukaryota > Metazoa > Chordata > Mammalia > Artiodactyla > Platanistidae > Platanista > Platanista minor. Next base: position 1,041 of record RJWK010002420.1, on the reverse strand, counting down.
GGGACTTTCTATATGAATGGCAAGCCTACATTTTGCACAAGGTTGCATTAGTTGATTCTACTGCAATTTTATATATAAAACAAGTATTTTTATCAACCCCTTTCTTTAACAGCAAGGAACTGATCTTTGAATGTTCCCTGTCTCCTTATATTGCAAATAGAGAGAGGATATAGTTGAAAATCAGACTCCAGTCTACTCTTAATCAGAATATTTTAATGTGGATTAAAAGATGCTACGGGGGCGGGGGGGGGGGGTTGGCAGCACCAAAAACTCCTTTAACAAAAAAATCACTGCATTTAAAATTTCCAGTATTAGAACATTTTATGGAATAAAGCATTGTCTTATAATGTTGCTGATGAAGGCAAATATGCCAGGAAAGATAGTGCAAAGGAAATTTCTTAAAGATATTTGTTACATATTTTAAAAGAAAATGGGTTAGTCTAAACTGTTGACTAATTAATATGTGAAGTCCAGCTTTATCACTGAAGTTAGAAATGAGAACTCTCTGTCCTTGTCAAAAATAAACCAGGCACCAACATGCCCTGATGTTATACACATTTACATATAGAAGAGTAAAAATGTAGGTTTTGTTACATCACCCATTTAGTAAATTACTGAAAAAATTGTGCAAATTACTATACTCTAATATTTATCATCTTATCTACTAAGAAGATTTTTGGAATAATTTGCTTACTGTAAATTTCTGCATATAAGACATTGTATTTGTTCAACCATCTACTACATAGCCAGACAGAATGGATGATTTTGACAAAGTCATATATTCTTCCATTTTTCTTTAAAATAAATATGTAAATAGTACCATGAATTTCATAAAATTCATTAGTGACCACCTTACATTCTTTTGGATGGGAATGAAGGAAAAATTCCAAAAATTTTTCTCAATTATTTCACTCTTGCATTCCTAAATAATAATTAAAACAAACAAACAAAAAAAAACAACAAAAAAACCCAGAATGTAGTAGTATTATATCTAGAATACAGTTTTTTCTTTTTGTTGTTTTTTTTTTTTTGCAGTACATG